>JANPXK010000414.1:0-14228 GCA_024704745.1 Rosa lucieae | reverse complement strand
CTTAATCCAGAAAAGCAAGAAGAAAGTGAACCTCATCTCCTACAAATCAGTCGTGCAACCAATTATTAGGAAAAATTTGGTGCCTAACCAATCACGAATACATAAAGAGAGAATCTTTGGTGCTGGTAAAACTAGCAAACCAAACCTGTGATGAGTGACATTGCAGTTGAATACAACAATTCTGATAAGGAAAAAAAAAAAAGTTGAATACAACAAAAAACTTTTTGCTTTTATCTGCTACCAAAGTTGAATGCTCAAAGTCTCCAACCACATCATGATTCTATATATTTATAATCATGGCTGCATATATATACCCATAAACCCATCAAATCATGTTTGTTCACAATTATTCTAAATCTACCTATATCTATCACTCTGTCTTATAACCTCTTATCACTAAATTCACAATGCAAGCCAAAAAAAGATAGAGAAAGCAAAGACTGTGAAGAATTGAAAGAGATGCGAGTTGGAGCATAGAAAAAAATTGAAGACTAAATACAATAACAAGCTTGGTTGATTTTCAGCTCTACAAGGTATGTTATAATTTTTTATTATTATTATTATTTTTTTTTTTAAAGAATGGCTGGTGTAGTTGCGATCAAGCCTTGATTAATGAAACTGCTGAATACAAGGTGTGGGGACATGAAGCCTAAACCCCTGATTACAATAAGCATCTAGAAAATATCTCAAAATAATATCAGAAGTTTATACAAAATACATGTATTCTAACAAGCACCAATTAGCAAAGAGTGCACAACTGGCTACTCTATTTGCTTTGACAGAGCGGTGACATACTGGAAAGATAACTCGACTATAACAAAGCATAATTACCAAAACCACTGCTTTCCCACTATGTTGTCGCAGGAAAATAAATCCGACGACACTCAGTTTCATCCTACGACTAGGAGACTGCGACTATTTAACTATGGATTGTTGCCTCGCTAGGCCAAACAAGACACTTAGAATGCACACACAGGCATTTAGCCCGACTAGCCCTACAAAATACATGAAGGGACTTATTTCATGTCATAGATGAGACAACACTAACCAACTAAAACAAGTAAAAGTAAAACAGAAATTGAAAAAATCAGCCGAAAGTGACAAACTTAGACCAAGAATAAAACTCTAGGCCCAAGCCACACCAAGCCCAGGACAGCCCACCATCAGATTAAGGTTAAGAGGGCCTAAACCTTGATCCCAACCGAATATGACGTAGGCACAGTCAGCTTAGCCACCACCATCGCAACTTCTAGACTGACGCGTTACCACCTCGTTCAGACCCTGCTACTTGTAGTCAACCCACCATCTCCAATAAAGATCCAGCAGATCGATCGCCCCCTCGACGACCACAACCCCAAAACCACGAGAGTTTGATACAAGGAAGTACCATCTCCAGCATAGACCCTGTTTGAACCAAAAATGGTTTGGCCCAGCACCACGCCTCTCACCGACGTCGACTGCCACACAATCGGATCTAATCCACCCACTGGCCCACGCTCCAGATTGGATGCAAACACCGGCCACGCAACCGGTCACCTCCTTCAACCACGAACCCTCTTTCTGTGCCTCCATCATTTTCAACAGGAACCCCGGCAAGAGCGAACCTCTCAACCCCAAACTCTGATTGTCAAACCAACCACCTACACCAACATCCCGTCCGACAGCACTCGACTCACCCCGACGAGGCTAGAGGCCTGCGCTCAAGGAATAAAAAAATCGAAATTTTCGGCGATATTTCGTCAAAATTTTCTTTTTTTTCACTTGTCGAAATTTCCGTTACATTCCGTGTAGATTTAGATGGATATTTTGGAAATATCCCGATTTTGGCGATATTTTTCGAAATTTTGGGTTTTTTTTTTGGAACCTTTGACGGATATTTTGGAAATTTCCCGAAATTTCCGGAAATATCCCGATTTTGGCGATATTTTGCGAAATTTTAGGTTTTTTTTTTGGAACCTTCCGTCTCTTCCCAGTTCCCACTCTACCACTCTTTCTCCACATGCGAAGTCAACAGTACCCTTCCCACCCTTTCTCACAAATGCAACATCAACATCAGTACATCACCATCACGTGACTGACATACACATAGTTAGCCTAAACTTCAAATCAAAAAATCAACAAGGTCACTCCATTGCCCTTTGAGAGCCTTGGCCAACTCTGCTGCACATACACTCATGTTATCTTTGCACCATTCTAATATATATTCATTTAGCCTACGAATCTGAAAACTTAGATGCATGTCCAATCAATAACTAACATAGAACAATCTATTACATTTTGAATTTTATTTACCAAATTTTCAAAAAATTTACAACAACATTTCAATTTTGAACTTCTATAAATAGGGTTTAGGGTACCACTCATTCCTTGCACCGAAAGAACAAAGTTTCTTTCTTCTTTGTTCTTTCTTTTACTACTTCTTCACTCTATAATTATGTAATAAGTTAATATTATTAACCATTTAGTTCTTATTGTTTATTCAGCATTTACCGTTTCATCTTAAATTATTACAAATTACTATATAACAATGTTTATTCAAGGTTTTCTTTTCATTTATAGTAGATAACTAATAAAACAAACATATCCAAAAGTTTCACTTAAAATTTCCATATTTTTCTTTATTTTTTATCGAAATCGATATATCCTCGATATTTCAGTCGAAATTTCCGTTTTTTGGACCATCGATATTTCCTCGAAACTCAATATTTTAGTCATTGCCTGCGCCCACGCCGCCACATAGCCAAATGAGAATCAGAAAAACAGAGACAAAGTTTTCTAGGGTTTACGTTCCCCTTCACTCGATTTTATTCTCGGTATGTTATAATTTATAGATACTTAGAATTGTTGGTTGCATAATTTATATATATGAAAAGGTAATTATATTTTAAATTGTACCTTTGTTATGAGATTTATTATTTATGAAAATGTCTAGTAATAATGTTTTTGTTATTTATGAAACTATTTAGTATCACTCAGTAAATAAAATATTGTAGTCAGTAGATAATTTAACAAATGTAGAAAGTTAGAAACAATCAAATATTTTAATCTTATTTAGTGCCGACCTATATTCCATACATACAAAGGCAGTGGGTAAGCTTAGAGTGGATGAAATCTTGGTTCATTTTTTTAATCATTTAGACTACATCAATGTTCAGTGTACATTAGTACAAGATCTATTTAAAATATAAAAATTCATTTCTAAATTGTCAATATGTGTTCTTTAATTAGTTTCAATAGGTAACTACAATATGAATACAAGTGTAAGATAATAATTTTAAACATAATGAGAACACTTTAATATAAATAATTTGTATAAATTTTAGTTTGTTTTTTGGGTTAATTACAGTTTACCCTTCTACTTTTAATTTTGACTTTTTACCCATAAACTTTCCAATTTTAATCAGCCGTGTCCAATTTCTCCTATTCTGTCCAAATTGGATGTTAAGTATGACCCTTGAGGGCTAAAATGGTCATTTCAACATAAAAGTAATAAAAAATAATTTTTTTTTTCTGTTTCTTCGTTTTTTTTAAGAGTATTTTTTTTTTCCTTTTTTTTTTGTCTTCAACCTATACACCACAAGTTATAATAGGTTTATAAAAACAAAAAAAATACTCTAGGTGGTTGAAAGCCGCTCGCTGGTCTACGAAATTTGTGATATATCTTCGATAAAGTAAAGAATTTTAGGATATATCCCCAATAAAGTGAAGAAATATTTGTAAAAAATAATTTTACACTATATCTGTAAATAAATTTTTGTATATCCCCAATAAAGTGAAGAAATATCTGTGTAAAATCATTTTTGGTCTACATATTTGTGATATATCTCGAATAAATTGAAGAATTTTAGGATATATCCCCAATAAAGTGAAGAAATATCTGTGTAAAATTATTTTTTTACAGATATTTATTTACAAATAAAGTGTAAAATGAAATACTATCTACTATTAGTACTGGGCGACTAACCAATTCTTAAAAAAAATTCTACAACCACAAAAAGGATATATTTTCTTTAGATGTTACATTTTTTGGGAATTAGTTGGAATGTGTTCTTATCTATTAATAGGTTTTTGGTTCACCCGACCTAGTGCAGCGAATGCTTTTTATAGATATTTCTTCACTTTATTGGAGATATATCACAAATAACGTAGACCAACGAGCGGCTTTCAACCACCTCGAGTATTTTTTTTTTTTATAAACCTATTATAACTTGTGGTGTATAGGTTGAAGACAAAAAAAAAAAAAAAACTAAAAAAACAGAAAAAAAAAATTTATTTTATTTTTATTTTTTTTATGTTGAAATGACCATTTTAGCCCTCAAGGGTCAGACTTAACGTCCAATTTGGACGGAATAGGAGAAATTGGACACGGCTGATTGAAATTGGAAAGTTTAGGGGGTAAAAAGTCAAAATTAAAAGTAGAGGGGGTGAAATGATGACACCTCCAAACCTTAGGGGGTAAACTGTAATTAACCCTTGTTTTTTTGTAGTTGTCTAGTTTTCTACATAATGGCAAATTCTTACCCTTATTTGGGGAGCAAAAAAGATCCAACTTGGAATTATGCTTTTCCATATCAATGCTAAACAAAAGGTACAGTATGCAAGTTTTGTAATACGGTCATAAAGAGTGGTGATATCACTCGATTTAAGTTTCACTTGACTGGATTAGATCATGCCAAGAATACATGAGTTTGTGATAAGGTACCACCAGAAGTTCAAAAATTAGTAAAAGAATGGATGAGGAGAAAATCTACTGCAAAACATCAAAAGGAATCAATAATATGTGATACTTGAGAAGAATTACGATTGGGGATAACACAACAATTGAACTCCGAAGATGAAGATGAAGGTTTTGTAGGTCAGCAGGATGTAGATCCCCATAATTATAAAGCTACTATGAAAGCATCAAGACAATCAGAATGGAAAATGGAGCAAGGTATAAGTAGAGGTGTTTCAGGTCCTGGCGGGACAAATCGAAGCCAACCAAAATTTGATAGATCACAAAGTGTACGACAAGAGCATGGAGACCAACCTCAAGCTTCATTCCCCCAGTCACTCTATAAATCCAATGCTGCAAAACAAAAGAGCATCATCGACTCCATGTCAATAGGAAATCTCAAGGAGAAGCTTGGTGGATTATGTGGGAAGTTTTTCATATATGCAATGCCTCTGCGTACAAAGCAGGATCTCATGAGTACAAAAACATGATAACTAGAGCACAAGAGTGTCCAAATGTTCCTCCGCCAAGTTTGTTTCAGATAATGAACAAATATTTGGCCATGGAACATAAGGAAATCACTGAATATATAAATAGCCAAAGAAAAATGTCGAAAACATATGGCTGCACCATAATGGCTGATGGGTGGTCCGGTCCAACAAGAATGCAAGTTATTAACTTCATGGTTTACTGTAAGGGTAAGACTGTATTTTTGAAGTCTATCAATGGATCAAGTGATATAAGGGAGCACAAATACATTGCCAAGCTATTTAAAGATGTCATTAATGAATTGGAGAGGGAGAATGTGGTTCAAATATGTACTGATAATGTCTCAGCATTTGTGAAGGCTGGTAAAACATTATCGAAACATTATAACTTCTATTGGACTCCATGTGCTGCACACTGCATTGACTTAATGCTTGAATATATTGGTAAAAAGACAAAGATAAGTCATATGATTTCTATTGCTAGACTCGTGACTGTATATATCTACAATCATGGATGGGTGCTTGCTCTTATGGAAAAATATGTGAAGGTGATTTGATTCGACCAGGACCAACATGGTTTGCTAGTAATTACATTTCTCTTCAAAGCCTTTTTCAAAAGAATGCTGGACTTAAACAAATGTTTACTTGTGATGATTGGTTTTCTAGTAAATATAGTCGAAGCAAGGAAGGAAGATGTATAGAGCTAGGAACTCATTCTTGAAAACATGTTTTGGGACAATATGCAAGTAGTGATTTCTATTTATGAGCCATTATACGGTGTTCTTTGAATAGTTGACACAGAGGTTAACTCGACAATGCCAATGCTGTATGATTTATTTAAGAAGGTGAGAACAAAGCTGGAAGAAATTAGGAATATAGTTTGGGTCAGAAAAATCATGGACGATAGATGGTTTAAGCTATTGTGTCATCAATTACATGTAGTAGCTCATTATTTGAATCAAATGTTCCATATAGTGAAGGAATTGGTGATGATCCAGAGCTACTAATGCCCTTCACTTAGTTTTTGCAAAGTTAGACCCAAACTCCATAAGCATTGCACAATTCGGAAATGAGGTAAATTTTCTATAGCTGATTAATTGTTATTTTCATTTATGAACATTTATAATTCTTTCTCATGCAAATTATAAGCTTTAGAGACTCATTATATGGATTTGGAAGACCAGCTGCCATTGCTGCGAGGAAATCAATGACTACATATGAGTGGTGGAACATGTATGGGGGTGATGCACCTACACGTCGAAAATTGGCAATGAAGATCCTACCTCAAACCACATCATCTTTTGCTTGTGAGCGAAATTGAAGCACATTTGCTTTTATCCATATGAAGCAAAGAAATCGTCTGGCACATAAAAAACTTGAGCAAACTGTGTATTGTTATTACAACATGAAGTTACAATTGCGAGATGCAAAAGCCGCAACAGATAGAGTTGCGGAGACCAGTTATTTGGACCTATTCAATATAGCTGTAGATATAGGTGCAAAGGAAACTGTTGATCCAATATACCATTGGGTTCGACCTTTACATTTAGATGATGCAGCAAGAAATCAATATCCAAATATAGCAACTCATGCTTGTTGAATGAGAATTGATGTGGATACTCTAATGAAGAAAGAAGTAAGAGATCATTCTGATGAAAGTGATGGAAGTGGTTATAAATTATCAAGAGCGCACTAGTAAAAAATCAATTGATAATGATGATGATGATGGTGATGTTAGTAATACTGGTGGTGGTAGCAACCATCGCGACCATGGTGGTAGTGCATGTGATAACTCGTATGACAATAGTAGTTATGACTACACTAATCGTGATGTGAATTATGAAAATGACAGGGGGAGTGGCAAATCATGGCACTACAAATAATATAATAGTGATGATCATACTACTTATCCTAGCGCAAATCGTGAATACATTTATGGGGCTAGGGATACACAAGGAAGACACGATAGCCATTTATCTCGAAATAAGTTTGAATCACTTTCTTCAAGTCTTGGCTCAATGGACATAGGAACTCAATATAATGATAACCCTAACTCATTCCATTCTCATTATCCTCATCATGAAATGAGTTCAACCTCAGAAAGTTCTTACGGAATTGGATCAAGCTCATAAGATGGAAGCACATATGGCCTTTTTTATCATTCTTCATCCCAAATGTCGTCTGCTTCATACAATGAAACACCATATTGGGTAATTCCACAATATCCGATATCTGGATTGCATATGGGAAGAGATCAACACATATGCAATACACATGTGACGAAGTACCAAAACCATTTTCAAAATTCATGTACTTAGGAGCAGTATTGTATGATACTAAATGGAAGCAGTTCAACCTTATGGGTTGAACCATATCGTAGTAGCTCTTATTATTAATACTTTATATTGCTTTTGTTGTACTTGTTCATTTTCATTTATGGGGTTTTCGTATTACATCCCCCATTGTATTTTTCAAATTATTAGTGAAAAAGACATGATAGCCAAGCCTCCCACTGGGCTCCAGCCATAAAAAAAAAAAAAAAAAAAAAAGTAAATCACATTCACATTATCAATATACATTTATAATTACTGTAGATACCTCTACTAGCAAGCTAGTTTTGCTATCACACCAAGCATAAGTAACACTCTCTTTGTGGGCCCACAAGCCATGGTGGGACCCAACCACGATGTGTATCCCGTAGCCCGACGTCCAAGCTACACCGTGATAGTTGGAAGCGACCAAGACCTCGCTGGGAAGCCACCTTCCCGGCCTTGCCAAGTTGCCTCCATAATGGGCCTTTCTACACTAGAATAGTGGGTGTGCATCCCACATTGAAGAACATGTAAATGAGAGGGGTTCCCTTACCTATAAAAGGAACTCTCCTCCCACTTAGAAATTCATTTCCATATGATCCCATTACATCTCATGTAATTCCCTTGGGCTGCAAGGCCCAACACACATAGTTAAGCTTTCCAGTGGACGTAGTCTTCCGCTAAGGCGGAGACGAACCACTATACTTTTTGTGTCTTCTCTCTCTCACTCTCTCATTCTTTATGTTAATTACACCTCTCAGTCACATACATTAACAATTACATATAGATAAAAACACTAGTTTAGCAACCTACTACAGTACTAGTTAATTACTCGTCCATATTAAATATCACAATTCTATTATTTATGTATAATTTTGGAGAGGTACATTGTAAATAGGTTTATTATAGGTTAGTTTTTTTTTTTTTGAAATGAGGGCTTTATGCGGCTACCCTCCAGCCTTGATTAATGAAACTGTTGAATACAAGGGGGGGACATTGAGCCTAAACCCCTGATTACAATAAACATCTAGAGCACGTCCTGAAATAATATCAGAAAACTCTACAAAATACTTGTATTCTAATAAGCACCATAGCAAATAGGTTTATTATAGGTTAGTTTAGTCTATGTAAAAGTTTAATTAAAAAAAATCATTTTATTAATGCAATTAATGTGATTTTTTTTTTAACCAAAATTTTCACCGAAATCGAAATTTTCTCCAAAATTTCCTTAAATTTGAAGTACTGAAATCGAAACCAAAACCGAAATTTGAAACCTGGTGACGTTAAATATATGACCATCAAACCAGAGCCGCACCACTTGCTTGATTAACTCGTAGGGGGATATGTTCTTCAGATTAGCTTCACAATCCACATTCCTCCTTCACTCATATTTTTCCTTCACGATGCAGGACCAGCTCCAACTTAGTTAGTTAATTTATTTGTTTTCTTGTGCTCTGATGTCTTTGTTTGAAATCTGGGTTTTTACTTTGTTTTTCTTTTCTTGGTTTGTTGTTCTTCAGTCTGATAGAGCAGGTTTATTTATTTATTTCTTTGGGTGTTTTGCTGTTGAATAAGTCTAGCTGAACCACCATTTTGGGTACTGCTTGCATCCCACGTAACATCCAAGGCAACTGATGTGGCACAGGCACGTCATTCAATGAAATTCTATGATAGGTTGGTCATTCTGCTACATCAGCCGCCATGTAGAGTGAGATGTAGGTGATACCCAAAAAGTGGTTCACTTACCATTACTCTTTCCTGTTCTTCAGTTTGTATGTTTCTTTTCTATTTCAATGAAAGTTCAATATTTGTCAAAAAATAAAACCTCAAGCCGCACCACCTGAAGTTTTTAGTGACAAAACCAAATTTGAGTGATGTTTCAGAGGCTAGCTACTCTATCTTGTCCTTGAATGAAACCATCAAAATCTAGCTCAACTGAAGAAGGCTAGGAATATTTACGATGTTTTCATTTAGTGCAATCGAAAGTAGCTCTAGAGTTATACACAACTGTAGTAGCGCTGATCCAAAAGTCAGAACCAACGTACTAAGGCAACAACAAGAAACTTTTTAGCATAATGAGGTTTAACTTGGGAAAAAATCCACCTTTTCTACTTTCTATATTTGCCAAAAAATACAGCTTTTCTAGTTTCTTGTTTTTACCAACAAAGTAACCATATTTCAAAGTTATCAAGAAATTTCTAAGTAGAGTAAGGCAATTCTTTTAGTGAAAATTAGTCGGACCAAACCGAGCAATGCCTGGTGGGGGTGGTCTTTGTTTTCCTGAGGTCTAAGTTAGTGATGAGATATGAGTTTGGTAGAATAATGGTAGTTGGTTATTAAATCATCAACATAAAGGAAGAAAGAAGGTTGCCTTTATATGAGAATGTTTAGTTGTTCTTTTTTTTTTTTTGGAGTGATGAATTGTATTTGTGAAGTGCATAGTTATTATCTTACTTATCTTAAATCATTTTGGTGATTGGAGACCCTGATCTCTTGTGAGTTTAATTAATTTTCATTTAATTAAGCGTCTTAAAATACAAAAATAAATCTTATAAAGCCAAATTCAGACGTTGAAGACATGATCTTTGGGTACCCAAAAAGCACCCAAGCTGTGAGTCGAGCAAACTAGGATTACAATGTTGTTCTTCCTATTAGAAATAGTAACAAAATTTAAGTAAATGGTATTGAAATTCAAAATGACTAACACATTAGGTCAGTTCCAACCATAGTTTCAATTGTCCAAATGAGACTGCTGTGGTTAAAACCACCGATCCAAACACAACAAATGAGGGTCTCATAATAAAAACTAGTGCTAAAAGAGGTCTCAAATGTAGTCCTCCAAAATGTCTCGAATTGAAACCCAAGTCACACATGAGTTTCGGGTTAAGAAATTAAATAGATTATCTTGAATCTGACGGTTCAAGAAATTTATAATATTAAATTCAACAGCTGATATTGAAGTATAAAATCTTTTAACTAAACAAAAAAGTTGAAAAAATATATATAAAAAAAAATTCAGAAATTTGTTAAAAATAAATTATATATAAAAATATATTTAAATTTGTCAAAAAACTAATAATAAGAGAACTTGAGCTAGATAAGATAAAATTTGTAGCATGTCAGATTGATAGAAGAAGAAGAAGAAGAGGGCATTGTGTTTGTTTGCATTATTTGGAATGGCAGAGTTGTTGGGTCATTATTCTCTAAGCAAATTCATGTTTGGTTCAATCACAAAGGCAAGAACTAAGAATCTTGATCAAAGTACTGCTCAAACGGTTCCCAATTATGTTATAAACTGTTACATGCTGCCTACGAGGATGTGTGAAGATCTGCAACAATTGTGTGCAAGTTTCTGGTGGGGAGATTCGGCAGAAAAACAAAAAATTCATTGGTGGTCTTGGGATCGATTATGCATTCCCAAGATGGAAGGAGGAATGGGTTTCAAGAATCTTCACTGGTTTAATCTTGCGATGCTTGCAAAGCAAGGGTGGAGAATTTTGAAAAATCCAAATTCTCTTATAGCTAGATTGTACAAAGCAGGCTATTATCCTAATGGTGATTTTAGTAATGCAGAATTGGGAGATAGGCCCTCATTTCCTTTTCGCAGCATATGGGAGGCTAGAGATGTATTGTTACGTGGTCTTCGCTGGCAAATAGGTAATGGAGAGTCTGTTGATATTTGGCATGATTGTTGGCTTCCCGATTCTTTCCCTAGATGTCCTTCTTCTCCTCCCCCAAGGGAGGCTCCAACGAAAGTTTCGGAGTTGATTGATCCAATTACAAGAAGGTGGGACGTTACACTGCTTAATCAATGGTTTGCACCAGTGGATAGAGACTTGATTTTGAGCATCCCTCTGAGCTGGCGAGCTTCAAATGACAGGTTAGTCTGGCATTTCCACAAGAAGGGTATTTTTACTACAAATAGTGCTTATTTTGTTGCTCGAGACGTTGCCTTGGGGTTAGTTTTGGCTCCTCCAGCACCAATTGATCCTTATAAGAAACTATGGCCAGCAATTTGGCATGCCAAAGTGCCACCCAAAGTAGCTTTACATGCATGGAAGTGTTGTGTGAATATTCTGCCGACTAGAAATTGCTTAAGCTCCAAAGGTTATATGGGAGATATGACTTGCTTGTTGTGTAATAATGGGCTGGAGAATGGAGTCCATCTATTTACAGAATGTAGTTATGCCAAGGAAGTATGGGCTGCTACTGGACTGCCAATGCCTACGGCAGTAATAACGGATTTGAAGGATTGGCTTTTAAGCTTGGTTTCGTTGCTCAGTAAGGAACATTTTGCACAAGTTTTAATGGGTATGTGGACTGTGTGGAAGAATAGAAATTCACAGCTATGGGAGGGCACTAAGCAACACCCAATTGAGGCTAATATGGTAGCCATGTGTTGGCTCACAGAGTTTTCCAAGGCAAATGTTAATGAAAAAGCTCCTAGTGTGCAAAGAAGAGAGTGGATTGCACCAAGTGCGGGCTGGCTGAGGTGTAATAGTGATGGGTCTTTTATCTCTTCCACCAAACGAGGAGGCATGGGAATTGTGATCCGAGATCATGCTGGCACTTTCAAGGCAGTGACATTGAGACAACTTGACCAAGTAGTATCACCTTTCCATGCCGAACTGTTAGCTCTCTATGAAGGGATGAAAATGGCTCAGAGTCTACACTATGATAGAGTAGAGTTTGAAACAGATTGTATGTTACTTGTTCATGCTTTGAAGCAAGAGGAGTTTGATTATTCAACTCTAGGTTTCATTCTTGAAGAGGTAAAAGAGTTGCTGAGAAGACATGTGCATTACATAGTTCATTATGCTCCTAGAGATGCTAATAAGATAGCGCATACATTAGCTAGTCGCTCTTTATGCCACAATGATAGTCAGATGTGGTTTGTAACTGCTCCCGAATTTCTGAGGGATGCTATTCTAAACTAGTGTTCTCGTTAAGTTTCAATGAAAGTTTTATTTAAAAAAAAAAAAAAAAGAATGTTTATATACATGATTTACAATTGGGTTTTTGTCCATTTACCCCATTTATAGGGGATTTTTTCCCACTAACCCCATTAAGTTTTTTTAATTCCCTCTTACCCAATACACTCTAAGGGAGTCTTCCCTAATACCCCATTAAATTTTTTTTTTTGGTTTTTAATTTTTTTTAATACCATTTTACCCCTCACCCCTTTGTTACTTAGAGAGAGAGAGAGAGAGAGAGAGAGAATGGAAGAGAGAGAAACCATAAGAGATTTTGCCGGAGCCCGTCACCGGCCGCCGGATTCCGGTTGCCAACCGCCGCTCAATATGCGTCTATTGCCTCCCAATAGAGGGGCAATAGGGGTCTATTGCCTCCTAATAGGCATCTATTGCCCCCAATACACTTCTATTGCCCCCCAATAGAACTTTCGATAACCGGAATGAGACCTAATCTTCATAAAATTAAACAAATAAAACTTTGATTTGAGAAAAAAATGAAGAAATTATATCAATTTTAAAACATCTATTGCCCCCCATTAAAACTTTTTTTTTTTCATCTTTTTTCTTTCCTTCTCGGCCTTCTGCCCCCATTTTACCAAAATGAAAGAAAAAACAAGACCAAATAGATGATGGAATTCTTTTCAAATCTGTGCAAGTTTAAAACAAGACCAAATTGTACAACACTTTTTTTTATTTCCCTTTTTCTTTCATTCTTGGAGAAACAGTTTACTGGAAAAAAAATTGATTTGGCCACCCAGAAAATATTCTGGGTACCAAACCGGAGCAAACCTCCGCCAAAAAAAAAAAAAAAACTGGAGCAAACCACCACAGGTGCAGCTGAGGGATCCAAGCTCGGCCTCAATTGCTGTAATTCATCTTCTCGTAAAATAGCGAAAGCGCCAATTCCAAAGCAGCAGCACCTCAGGATTCGAAAGACGACGTGGAGACTCAGCTTCTCGCCGATGCTTCGAAGCTCTGACTCCTCGTCACTTGTCAGCAGCGATCGGTTCTCGTCGCCTACCAGCTCCGACTCAGAGATTGCTTGCCAGTGGCGATCGGTCCTCGTCGCCTACTAGGTCCGACTCCTCGTCGCCTCCCAGCTCTAACTCCTAGATCGCCTACCACCGGCGACTGATCATCTTCGGCCTCGTCTCGCCGTTGGCCATCTAGACCAGAGACCGGGGCTAGAGAGAGAGAGAGAGAGAGTCGATCGGAGAATGGAGGATGAGAGATAGAGACTGCAGCAGATCAGGGAGGGAGGAGAGAGATAAAGAGAGGGTCACATGTAATTAATTAATTAAGTCAAGGGTAAAACTGTCATTTTCTTTAAATATGGTAAGTGAGAATAAAAATTTGTTGCTGGGGTAAGTAGGATAATTTTTGCTTATTTTGGTGTGTTGGGTCAATGACCCTTTACAATTTTAGTTTTTAAGAAAAAAAAAAAAAAAAAAAAAAGCAAATTGACAGCACGGAAATAATTAAGTGACATGTTAACATCATAAATCGATGTACTGCTAGAGCTAGATACATGATTCTGGCCTTTATTTTACAATAGAAATAGATCGATATACTGAGAAAAGATCCGTAATTAATTTCCTCTTACAAACAATCCACGACCGTCCATCCCACTAGCACAATTCATAGTACTATCATACTTGGACTTTTCACTAAACTCACCGCTAAACCTAGTTTGATCAGTGAGCATTCGGTGGCCCAATGTTCACATTTGAATGGTATGTTT
>JANPXK010000413.1:0-22036 GCA_024704745.1 Rosa lucieae | reverse complement strand
TTTCATCCTTTAATAATTCACCAAGAAGCCTATCTCGCAAATGATGTATCCCATGTGTCTTTGATTTTTCCCCCAACATTTGCAACAAAGAACAAGCTTCGAATTGAAAACAGAATTTTTGATATATAGCATCAGCAAGGGTGGTCTTACCAATACCTTGGACCCCAAATACCTATAGTGCGAACGTGAATATCTGGTCTGTGAATGGATAATAATATCAATTTTGACGAATCCACTTTCAATTCCAATAAGTCCCTTCAAATAATCAGCTGGCGAGTCACGTTTCACTTGCACCAAAATATCTTTGACAATTTTCTCAACTAATTCAGCCTCAGTCCTGGTGTATATAAAAAGAAGGGCCAGAATATATATCTATAGTCAATATGAGCATAATTAATAATCTCTCTGAATCAGATTTACCCCACACAAAAATAAAGTCACAAAGTTACCCAGTATTTGATGAATGAAACCCAGCCAGGTTGGTTGCTATTGCCAAAGCATGACGCCACCTGGACACCGTATCCATGTTGTGCCCATAACGTGCTTTGTGCTCTTCAAATGCCTGAAAATAACGCCCCCGTTGGGCCCGCACATCTGATGGATCTATATCATAAAAGACGGGTATAACAAGCTGTCCATATTTTTCCTTGCATTCCAGTATATGCACAAGATTATCCAAGCACCACCTAGAAGAAGCATAGTCCTTTGAGAAAATGATTACCGAAAGCTTCGATTGCTCGATTGCTGTCAATAGGGCAGGTCTACTTTCTTCTCCTTTCAGAAGCTCGTCGACATCTTTGTATGTATAGATTTTCTTCTGGTCTAAAGCAGCATATAGATGGCTGGTAAACTCACAGCGGGTGCTTCTGAAACTAATATAGACATCATACCTTTTTTCAGGGACAAAAACAGCGGAAGAAGAAGCATCCATACACCTGCATATCCATATTCAGATAACATATATGTATAGGCTGCCTACGTTCAAATCATGATCTTTGAACAATGGATATAAAACAGGGGACTATTAATTTCAATGCAATGGATTTCTTCAAGTAAGTCAGTAGGATTACCTTTGGTTGGAAGCACCAGGTTGAAAAAAGATTAAGAAGCACGCCGAACGTCAGGATATAGTAATTAGCAAGTTCCAGACAGATTTGGTTAATTAAAAGCAAACACAAGATATATATGGAGAAGTTGCCGAGACAATTTGCAAATATCCAGCATTTCGCAATTGATTAAATAAATAGCCGCTCTTCCACAGGGTTGGTAGGGTGGTCCCATCAAGGCATCTTGTCTAACTGATTAAATAAATAATAAAATACTGAAATATAAGACTTTTATTATTGTATCTATTTAATGTTATTTCTCTTTTCTTTTTCTTGTTCATACATATCCATACTCCTGCTGAGATTAATTTAAGGCGACTCCCTCGTTAGAATATTAACAATTGCAGTTATAATTAAACAAATTAAACTTAAACTTATTGAAATCACGATCACACGTCATTCAAAGTTTTTATTGTAAAAAAATAACGTGATGAAATTATTGTACCCCTTGCCAACTGCCATGTCTTTTAGCTAAAGGAGCATATCTTTGTTCACACCCATTCACGGACGTATTACTCTATTTCTTTGCCGCTTCTGAATGGAATCCATATCAGGTTCACACGGCCAAAACCGTTGAAATTTTGATTGACCATTTCTTTTGCTTACCCTTTGTTTAATTACAATGCTTCCGCGAAAGTGCATGCATGGACATTTTCCTGGAGAGTTAATGAAAAGTAAGTGTGTGTGTTAATAGATAATTATCGTTCATTCTCTCAATGAAGGCAAACATAGGCTCTCTACGCCGTCGGCCTTCTCTCTCTTTCCCCGATCTCCTCCTCCGGTTCTCTCTCTCTCTCTCTCTCTCTCCCCCTCCCTCCATCTCCGGACGGCAATGGCGTCCACGCTTGAAGACGACGAAGAAGCTCCAATCGCCGATCGCCGATCACCTGTTGCCGATTGCCGATCGCCTGTTGCCGATTGCTTTCAAGTTTGCTCTCCCTTACTCTTCTCTGCTTTCTCTGAACTTGTATTGGTGAATTGATGGAGGAACCGCCGGAAATCGACAGCCACCAAGGCTCGGGTTTCGAATGTTTATGTGGGCAAGTTGATGGGCGGAGTTTCGAGCTCCCATGGCTCGATGCCGTAAATGTCTAGTTTCCATCTCTCTTAGACTCGATTCTCAATCTTCGACTTGTTGCGATCTGGACTAGAATTGGTGACTTCACCACAGTTCGAGTCGGTTATGGTCTTACAGAGGAGTAACGGAGTAGTAAACGACGTGAGGACCAAATCAAGGAACCGGCGCGGGACGTTACAGATTGACGGCGGGACCACATCCTTAAGCTGTTGCAGCCTTTGAAAGTGTGTTTGCTATTGGATATTCAACAATACATGACATCATAAAATAAAGACCATAGAAGATCAGAGGTTTCACTTGGAGACAATACCGATCAAAGAAATCAGATGAGGTGTTTTACAACTATCAGTACATTTTGGAGTAAAACAAAAGTCAGTTGTCTATCTTTTAGTTAATGAATTTGAATGACTGCAGATGGGATTCTAAGTTTTGCTACTTTTGGCTCTTGTTCTGTCTAATTTTAGCACGAATTTGTTTCTAATATGAATAGTCAGTTATAAATATGTCCATGCAGTTTCAGTGTTTGACTTTGATACATTTCTAAATGTTTAATGCAGTCTATTAATCCTGTGGTGTTGCAACTTTTTGTTATTCCATGCTACTGTCTGATCTTGGCTAAGATTCTATTCAAGTGTTATATTAACACCTCTTGCAAGAAAGCACAGATGTCGAGCAATTGTTTGTGCAGGCAAGATGCAACTGTTCATGCAAAAGAGGGTTTCAGGTAAGTCTCTCAGAGATGTACTGGAAGACTTTGGTTCTTATTATATGGCGCCAAGGTTTGGGTGGACAATTGGATGTGAGCAACATCTATGACTAATAGAATTTGCTCAAGGCAGGTTTGATTGAAAAGAGGAGGCATCATCAAAGCATGGGAATGCTTTCCATGAAGTTGAAGTAGCCGTATATTTACTGGCATTAGCATCTAGTTAAGCAAAATGTGTGCACGCAATTTTATTTTTCTAATTTAAATTCCCCATCTCTCTGTCGTTTACAATTTATCAACATATTGTTCAATAGAATTACTGAGGTGCCAAGTAATTATTAATGTTATGCTTGCTTATTTTAATGCACAAGTGACATTAAAATTTATTGTCAAAAAATGATACACGTGAATGCACATAGTAGTGATGAATCATAGATCAGATGAGCTCTAAAGGTATAAAAAAGAAAAGAAAAAAAGGAGCTCTGCAGCTTAAAGAATCAGTCTGGGACGTATTCCTTTTTATAAATTCTGTTTTACTCACTCGATCGGTGGCCTTTTTCGCCTTTGCGATTGTTGGTGCTGCGACGAAGTGAAACGAAGATCAGTCCCGGACTACCTATAACAAAATTGCTTGATAAAATTTGCAATCTCCTCAACGTTGGGTCAGTTTCTCACATTGATATCGCCTTTCCTGCTGTTGGGACAATCACTGCCGAAGGCCTAAGCAGTAAGTAACCTGATTCTGATCAACTGGAGTATTGAGTCATGGATTCTGGCCAATATGCCAAGATTAGTTTATGCTTTTAGTCCTTTTAGCTCCGGGTAAATGTTCACTATTCCATAATTCATGGTACAGATACATGCAAGTTATCTCAGCAACAGTTCTAACATGTAGTTGGCTGTAAATCAAACAGCTCATGCGTATATTCACTTCTTCACGAAACATAAATCGAAAATGAACAAGCTAGTGACAAGTGGAAATAAACAAGCTCAATTTGTGCTTAGCAAGGCCAACAGCACGTTCTTCTCTGTAGAAGTGTGCTTCAGATCCACCACAAACAACTCATGGAAGTGTCCACAGCTTTCAAACATTGAGCCAAGGGGATGGAGACCATTCAGTGTTAGTCAGCAAGACATTAACTGAGATACTGGAGTCTTTGCTCTGAAATTTTGGAAGACTTGAAAGATTGAAGTTCTTTTACCTACTTCCGACGGATCTGACTGTTAGAAACAGTATGCTTAAACAATCACAAACACATAATTTAGAACCTATACTAGATCAAATCATGTACATTCAAAAACTGAAATTCTATTCTAGCAGTGTTTGGAAATCTCCTTAAGTTAAATCCAAGTAAGGAAAAATCTCCTTGAGGAAGATTCAAGTGAAGTGAAATCTCCTCTAGACAGATCTTAGAGGGCTAATATCCCCTTGAGATGGATCCAAGTGAGGAAGAAAATCCTTAACGGATCCCTTTGAGACAGATCTAATCCTCCTCAATGGAAACTGATTTCTGCAGAAAACTAAACATAAGAACATGAACCCAGAAAACTTACTCGATGCACTTGCATTGTCCATGACAGCCTTCTCCTGAATCCACCTTGATATTCTCTTAGTAATGGGACTAATTTTGAGAAAAACTCGTGTTTCAGAAGGGACTAGTCTGACATTAATATAGAAGCTTCACATGACAGTTCCATCCATAAAGAAACTGTCATTTTTCTCAACTGCTTTATCAAACCCTCAACTGCTAATCAACTGCAATATTATTTGAATTTAAATAGTGCATAAGCTTATCTGTAAAATTAATTCAAAGCTTATACATATGTATTTTAGACTCCGGCCACACTACATTTACTTGTATTGCATTTACACATCATATAAATTCGAAGTGTTGACAAGTTCCATAAGTTGCAATGCTTACAATCTCCCACTGAACTTGACACTACTTGAATAGATATATTACAACACAAATATATGAGAATGACCTACTGAAATGTGCACTGTGAGTCTAAAATCTACTAAAGTCATTCAAATCCAATTGATTAATAATCCTGTCAATTATATGCCTGCTTCAAGGAACCTAAGAACATTATGGTGAATGAGGATAGACACCAGTATTCCAAAATCACCTTGTAACAGACTATAATCACATGAATTTTATTCGCAGCAGTACTAGCATACTTGAGCTATAAATGCATTTAATCACAAGTATACTTGAAGTCCTACCAAAATTTCTAAATTAATAGAAACAAAGCAAATTATATCTCATTCTGAAACTTTTACCACAATCTGCATATATGTATTGCCATCATATGAATTGCAATATGTACATGTACTTCTTGATTTTAGCAGATGCTTAATAGGATAAAACTTAATAATATAATTGCACATTATCGATCATATCACAATTAAACAATAATAAAGCCATAGTACATACTAACTGGTGATGATTCTGACATGTAATTCAACTCTAGATGATGTCTTTAATTCCCATATGTGCAGCATGCTTGACAAAATCAGCTACTGGTAAAGCTTTTGTCAATGGATCTGCTAACTGATCTTTAGTTCCAATCTTTACAACCTCGACATCAATGCAAAGTACTTGACATCAATGTAGAGTTGACATCAATGTTCATTGAACCTGAAGACCTCTTGTTGTTCTTTGAAAAGAACACTGCTGATGCATTATCACAGTAAATCACCATAGGCCTTTCTATAGAGCTTATTAGCTTCAAATGAGAAATAAAATTTCTCAACCATAATGCATGTCCTGTTGCTTCATAAATGGCAATATCTTCAGCTTGAAAAGTTGATGTTGCTGTCAAGGTCTGCTTTGCAGTTTTCCATGAAATGGCTCCACCTGCTAGAAGAAATATGTATCCAGATGTTGATTTCAAGTCATCCATGTCTGATTTGTAGGATGCATCTGTGTAGGCCTCCACCTTAAGTTCTTGCTCATCAATTTTTCTGTAAACCAACATGTGATCCTTACTCTTTTTCAGGTACCTCAATACCTTCTTTCCTGCTATCCAATGTTCATGGCCTGCATTTGATTGAAACCTTGAAAGCATATTGACTGCAAATGATATATCAGGCCTTGTACAGATTTGAGCATACATCAAGCTCCCCACCAATCTTGCATAAGGCACATTTTTCATGCTTTCTGCTTCCAACACATTCTTAGGACACTGACCCTTGTGCAGCCTATCTCCCTTAGATATTGGTGCATCACCTGACTTACAACCCTGCATGCTAAATCTCTGCAATATCTTGTCCACATAATTTTTCTGAGATAAACCCAAAGCATATTGCTTTCTGTTTCTGGTTATCTCTATGCCTAGCACATAATGTGCCTCCCCCATGTTCTTCATGTCAAACTGACTTAATAGAAAAGCCTTTGTTTCTTTCAACAAACAAATATTACTGCTTGCAAGTAAAATGTCATCAACATACAAAATGAGCAAAATAAAATTGCTCCCACTGGTCTTAAGATAAATACACTCATCTAATTTATTTTCCAAAAAACCAAATTGAGTGATTACCTTATCAAACTTGAGGTACCATTGCCTGGAAGCTTGCTTAAGACCATATATTGACTTCTTGAGCTTGCAAACCTTGCTTTCATCTTCTGCAAAACCCTCTGGCTGCAACATATAAATTTCCTCATGCAAATATCCATTCAAAAATGCAGTCTTGACATCCATTTGGTGCAACTCAAGGTCAAAATGTGCTACTAGGGCCATGACAACTCTGAATGCATCTTTGGTTGAGACTAGAGAGAAAGTCTCATCATAATCAATTCCTTCCTTTTGATTATAGCCCTTAGCCACTAACCTGGCTTTATACCTTTCTACTTCTCTTGCATCTGCATCCTTTTTGTCTTAAACACCCATTTACACCCTATAGGCTTAGCATGCATGGTTTATCAACTAAAGTCCACACACCATTTTGTGCCATGCTATGAAGCTCATCCTCCATTGCTAACCTCCATTTTGCACTATTTACAGATGCATAGCTTCTGCAACTGATATGGGATCATCTTCATCTCCTAGATTAGATTCTTCAATAGTCAGGTACAGCTTGTAATCATCTGATATGGCACATTTTCTGGTTCTTGTAGATTTTCTCAAGGCTACAGGTTGAGACACTTCTACATTTGGTGCTGCATTTGTCTCATCTTGTTGATCAACTTGCTGTACTTGCACATCATTATTCATACTTTGTCCATTTTGAACAGCTGCTACTGCATTATCATTTCTAGTACCATTTTGCACTTCATTTTCAACTTGATGTAATGCAATGTCATCCCACTACACCAAAAATGTTAACACACAACACTTTTTGCACAACGAAAAAAAAAAATGCGTTGTGTGATGAAGAAAAGTTAATCACACAACATGTTTACTAAACTAACGTTGTATAAGGAGGTTAAAATTCTGAATTTTTTTTTAGAAGGTCATTGCACAACGGTTACAAGAATAATCCGTTGTGTGAATCATAAAAAAAATAGCGGCAGATTTCCCTCCTAGATCGACTCAAATTTGGCTCCAAATTGATACTCTAAAGCACAACAGAATAGTTATATCTGTTGTATGAGTGTAGCTTGCAAAATATCATACAACTGTTTTTTTACTTTCTGTTGTCTGATAAAGGGAGATATATTGGGAAAGTTTGGATGTGTATAGATTTGCCTCAAAATGGCACTATTCCCTCCAACATTTCCCTGCATTCTCTTCCCCAAAATTCGATTCCCTCTCAGCAGGCAACAAGAGGCTGCAAAACTGAAAATTTTTAAGTGGCATTCAGACAACAGATATATGGAAAACCATGGTCTGATGCCTGCATGATGAAATTAATGGCTTATGTGGCCATGTGTCCTAGCGCTAGACAACTACACAATAGCATCGATCTATTCATACTTAAGAAAAAATCCATTCACTCCACAAAACCCCACAGCTGACCCCAACTCACCCCGACTCTCTCTCTGACTCCCTCGCTGTCCGACACTCTCACTCTGCCTCCTCCACAGCTGCCCCGACTCACTCCACAATCCAAATCCTAAAACCTAAATCCACCGCCTCCGAAGTGAAGCCTTCGAAGCCCTAAATGGGAGATTTCCCTTCGAAGCCCTAAAGGAGATTCTCTGTGAATCCGTGGATTCACATCGGAGCAGCCTTAGACTTGGATTCACACAGGAGCCCTAAACAATTTCGTCATCTCGAACTTCGATTCACGCCTTTGATTCGATTTGTCTCGAACTTGGTAAGTTCTCGTCGTCTCCTTAACTGTTTTGATTCAATTTTGATTTGGATTTGTCAGCTTTCGCTCTTCGTTATTGTTTCAATTCACTGAGATGCAAAATTTAGGGTTCTGATATTCATAAGCGATCTAAAATTGTGCACTCTAGTCACCGGAGTTTAACAGAGACTCGGATCTCCATCTCCGACCATGGATTCCGAGCCTTTCGAGAGAGAAAAGAACGTGACTTTTCTGGGGATGATGTACCAGCTCCTCCCACACCAATCCGAAAAAGCTTCATCATCTTCTTCTTCTTCCTTTGAAGGTCCTCGTTCTACTGAGGGCCTCTCTGCCGCTTTGTCCGATCAGTCTCGTATTATAGTCGCCAGACCTGTTAGGTACAGACCCATCTAGCTCTACCTTTTAAAGTTTATAAATTTCTGATTGTATGTGTGAATTGGGTTACTTTGGTGTGAAACTCGTGAAAATTTGATCAATTTATGCAGTAGGTCCATAATGCCTTGTCTTTAACTAACAATTATGCTACCAAAGTTTGGTTCTTTAATCGCTTTTTCGCAAATTGATTCTGGGTTTTGCTATTGAGAGCTTCCCAAACTTGTTTGGCTTGTGTTTAAGTAGAGTTGTTCACGTATTGGTGAGGCTTGAATTAGTATATGAACTTGTGTTATGGTTAAGGAACTTCAATAGTTGGATTGAATTTCTGCAATTGGACTGAATTGGTAAATTTTTTATGTTGCTTGCAGAGGAGTGGTGTCCCTGGGACATGCTCAAAGTTCTGTGCAATTGCCTTTGTTGCTGGGATCATTGTTGGCTATACCCTGAAGCGACGCATTAAACGCTGCGCTAACAAGCTTCTCAAGAGGATCAAAAACTACTATGGTAAAGTTTTAGAGAACAGCATAGGCTATCCTTTTTATCCTTTTTAAACTACTATGAGAGATCTTTAGTCTCTCAGTCAATGAAGTTGCGGATTCTTCAATGTTGGATTTTTCTAATCTGATGAAATCTTGGTGTTTGTCTTGCAGTTTTTTGTTGGTGGAAACTGGAAGGTGTAAGTATTTTTTTTATTTTTTTTATGCAACAATGTCTCTCTTTCTGCATTACCTAGTATATAGTTGTTTTATCTGCTCAGAATTTTTGTTGCTTTAGGGTTTGATTGGGTTTTATATTTGATTATGAATATGTGATTGGCTTTACATTCTCTGTTTTAGATACTCAGATAGTATCTTTCAAAAATATTCCATTTTTCGATTAATTTTGTTGTTTAGTATAAAAGCTGCCTGATTTCGTTTCACAAAAGCAAGTTTACGTTCTGTGATTTTTGCCTTGGTAATTAATTTAGTGGAATTTTAATGGTACGTACTGAACAAGTAGATATTTCAAAACATAGTCGATAACAGTCTCGTTTAAAGAAAAACACTGAGAACCTGACCTTATGAAATGAAATGATTTCCATGCCTAGTGTAGGTAGTTATTTGTTTCCTAATTGCTGAGAGAGTCAGTATAGTCAATTTGTTGCATTTACAAAACAAAAATTATTATGTATATGTTTAATTTAGGACGTATTCCCACCTTGTGACACATCTTTACCATGGTGCTCTCCTGATTTTGTTTCAAGTTATCATGCATTTTTTATGTGCATTTTTCTTATTCATTTTGCAGAATTTGTAACTTGTATTCAACCCTTTTATATGGTTTCATTTGTTCTGATCCTTTTTTCCCTGCTGATTCATCTAGAATGGCACAAAAGACTCAATCAGCAAGCTAGTGTCAGACTTAAACAGTGCAAAATTGGAACCTGATGTTGGTGAGCTTTTTTGTTTGAACTTTAATATAAGCCTGATTCAATTTTAGTAGATTTACTAGACTGCACTAGTAATTTTGTCACTTGCCATCTGGATCGGAATATAACTAAAATTGAATCCGAAAAAATAAGTTTGGTAAAATGTACAAGTTTGATAAAATTGTAACCAAGTAAGACGCTTTTATTTAATATGTGTTCCAGAAATATTAATATGGTTTTGATTTAACATAACTTTCCTGGAGATTTACATTTGTTTTATTTCTTCTACATATCATGATATTCCAACCATCTGCCATTCATCTACCTTTTCATTTGGGCTTTTAAACTAAAATCTATTCTTGTTTGTGCTAGTATCTTATGTGCATGTTGAAGATCGACTGAAGATGGCGATGAGCGTGAGAGAGATGGAGAAGCTGAGCGTGGAGCAGTTGAAGGCAGTGAAAGAGCAAACTGATCTGGAGGTCAATCTTCTCCAGGACTCACTCAACAACATCCGCCACCGCCACCCCACCCGCCTCGAGCTCTCCTCCTCCCTCCGCCCTCCACGACCTCTCCCTCTGACCCACCGGCAAAAAGATGCTCGTCCCTCTTACCGCCTCCCTTTACGTCCCTGGAACTCTCCAGGACCCCGACCAGGTCCTCGTCGACGTCGGCACCGGCTACTTCATCGAGAAGAACATGCCTCAAGCCAAGACTACTGTGACCGCAAGATCAATCTCCTCAAGTCCAATTTCGAACAACTCGTTGAGGTCAAAGTTCTCCTCTTTGTGAATCTATTCAATATTTCTTACGTTTGCTAGGTTTGGTGATTAGTCTTCCTTCTTTCTTGCTCATATACGAGACCTGAAATTGAAAAACCTCCTATGCATAATATGTTTCTTGTTTGCTACTCCTAATGCCAATTTCATATCTCAGCCACTTGCTATTACCTTCAAAAATTCATTGTTTTGCTGCTCTGTGGCAGCTGCAATTGAGTAGTGTTTATGTGACCATTGATCCAGAGTTTAGGAGATTGCTGATTACTGTAATGTTTTTCTTGTATGTTTTAATCAAAGGGGGGACAAAAATGCTCCTCTTGACTCTAATGCATACCGTAAACTGCTTTAAAGTAGGGCTACTCTTTCTTTGCTTATTAGTTCTTCCTTTTTTGTTGTTGTTTTCTTCTAATTACGAAATTGTAAATTGATATGCAGGTTGCTTCTAAGAAGAAAAAGCATATCTGATGAACGGGTTAGTTTTGCAAGCAAAACTGAAGCAGATGGCTCCTACAGCACAGTAGGAGACAAGGACTTTTAATATGTGTGCTGTGGTATTCAAGTTAAGATCATGGTGAAGTACTGGTGACTTAGGAGTAGATTATGCTTGTTTTGATATAGAATTCAAACATCATGTTAGAGTTGTGGTTTGCACGCCTGAACTGGTGCGGTTTTGTTCCCTTACAAATGGGATTAATTCTCTTCTGCTCTTTAAAGATTCGTGTTGTGGTGTATCATTGCAGAACTACTTACAATTTACAATTTGCTTTTTCCAGCTTCAAATGTTGTGTGGTGTATCATTTGATGAACTACTGTTCATTTTGTAAATGGACCAAATGAATGCACAATTTAATTTAGGAATGGGATGTTCAAATGATCAGACAACAGAATAGATATAATGGCGACTGCACGAATGGCCAAAATTGGGGCAAATACACTGCAATCATTCATATCACACATCGGTTTTTACAAATTAGTGTCTTCTAATTTATACTCACACAACAGAAGCAATTGAACTCTGTTGTCCCAAAACTTAATCAGACAACAGATATAGTCCAAGAACTGAAGTTTGAAGAGCAATCAGACACACACAAAATAAAAATATGTTGTCTGACAAGCTTAACATACAAAAGCTTGAAAACAAGCACTGTTGTCTGAAGACGCCCCTCAACTACTGCGCAGCTGCGCGCTTGGCATCTGCCGAGCCATCTGCCGAGCTATCACACAACAGTTATAACACATACCTGTTTGTGTGTTTATCACACAACTGTGTTCCACCGTTGTCTGATTTTTCATCAGACAACGGCTCACCTACAACGGTGGGTCTTCAAATCACACAACGGTTTTCTGCCGTTGTCTGATAACAAAATTGGTGTAGTGTCCTCTTCATTTTCTGGAACAGGATTCAAAAATACTTCATTTTCTGAAACTGAATTGTTGTTGCATTCCTGGTCCAGGATTGATGAGGCATTGCAATCCTGGTACACAAACCATTCTTCAAAGCTTTGTTGCTATTTTGCATTGCCACCATCTCCTTTTCGCATCTTTCTTGGATTGTTGTCAAACATTTCATCATAGAATGTGGCTCTATGCGACTCCACAATCCTTGTGCTTCTGGACAATAGAATTGAAACCTTTTGA
The DNA here is from genome assembly GCA_024704745.1 of Rosa lucieae. NCBI lineage: Eukaryota > Viridiplantae > Streptophyta > Magnoliopsida > Rosales > Rosaceae > Rosa > Rosa lucieae. The sequence goes on along the minus strand of JANPXK010000413.1, from coordinate 9,686 downwards.
TTTTTCACAGTAGCCAATAAAATAACCACTTACTGATTGAGAATCAAGTTTGCCATCTGCCACATTATGCACTCTTACTTCTGCATTACAGCCCCACACATGGAAATTGTTTAAACTAGGCTTGTAACCACACCATAATTCAAAAGGAGTTTTCAGCACAGCCTTGCTTGGAGTCCTATTGCAAATATAATTTGCTGTTTTCAAAGCTTCTCCCCACAGAAATTTTGGCAGTGCAGACCTTACAATCATGCTTCTCACCATGCTAATCAAGGTTCTATTCCTCCTTTCTGATACTCCATTCTGCTGTGGGTTATAAGGAGTAGTGTATTGAGCCACTATCCCACATTCTTGCAAGTACAATGTGAAAGGACCTTTGTGTTGTCCTTGTTCTGTATACCTGCCAAAGTATTCACCTCCCCTATCTGATCTGATACACTTAATCAATTTTCCAGTTTGTTTTTCAACCTCAGCCTTATAGATTTTGAAAAATTCCAAAGCTTGTGACTTTTTTGAAATTAAGTAAATGTAACAAAATCTTGAAAAATCATCAATCAAAGTGATGAAATAACAATTCCCACAGATTGTACTAACTGGAAAAGGACCACAAATATCTGTGTGAATTAAATCAAGCATTTGTTCACTTCTCTTTGAACCTGTGTTCCTAGCATTTGTCATCTTGCCTTTCATTTCAAGCAATCTACACAAGTTTCAAAATCTGTAAAGTCCAAGGCAGTAAAATATCTTGTTTCACAAGTTCTTGCAATCTTTGTTTTGAGATGACCTAATCTTTATGCCACAGGAAAGATGATGCATCACAAAATTTTCTCTTTGAACCTGATTTGCTTAAAAGAAAAATTTTCTTGCTGTCATCAGTTTCAGCTACCAATATTTCACAATTTGCACACCAATAACCATTTACCAAATCAGCATCTCCAAAACAATTTGAACCATGATAGAAATACATACTTTATTATTACTTGGAAAGCTGAAACCATTGTTTGCTACAATTGAGAACCAAATTAAGTTCCAACTAATACTTGGAATACAGTACACATTGTTCAATACTAATACATAATTATTTCTAAACTTGAGTTTGAAAATCCCTACAGCCTCCACAGCACTCTTTGGCCACTTCCAGTACACACCCTTGTCTCATTCTTTCTTGGGATTGAAATCTCTGACAATCCCTGTAATGAATTGACAATATGAATAGGGGAACCAGTGTCAAACCACCAAGAGTTGTCATTACAAAAGCATTGACTCAAAATTGAAACAGATTTTAAAAGAAAACTACCTTTCTTTTCAGCCAAGCTTTGAACCTTCACAATCTTTCTTAAAGTGACCAAGTTTCTTGCAAAAGAAACACTTAATGCCACCTGCAGGTTGTTTTTCATTTTATCATGATCAGATTTCACAATGGATTTAGAGGTGCTTACAGCGGTTCCAGGTTTAAAGTTCTTGTTGTTGCCAAATTTCTTCTTGTACTTGATTTTGGACATCAAATTCACAGCCACCTCGTGTCCTTCTTGCTTCTGCATTTCATCTTCAACTTCCACACACAGTGAAATCAACTCATTGATGCTCCATTTTTCTTTCTAAGTCTTGTACAATGTCTTGAGTTGAGAATATTCATTTGGGAGTGAGTCCAGAATCATGTACACCAGGAATGAATCATCTATAGCCATATTCAGTGCTCTCAGCCTTGCAGCAATATCAGAACCTCTCATTATGTACTCTCTCACACTAGTCTTGCCATTGTATTTCATCCTTGCAAGAGACCTCACCAAATTCTGCACTTCAGCCTTATCAGAAATTTTAAACTTTTCTGCAATGGAATTAAAGAATTCCTTGGCCAATTCTGAATCAGGTATAATGCCCTTCACATTTTCACGCATGCTTTTCTTGATCATGATCAATGCCATCTGTTATGCTTACCCATTTTCTCATATTTGTTCCTTGCATCTATGCTAGAACTTTCAGTTAATGCTGCTGGAGGATCTTCTTTCAACACATGGTCATAATCCAATATCCCCAGATTCAGTTCTATGTCCCCTTTCCATTTCTTAAAGTTTGAGCCATTCAGAAGCTCAATCTGATTGATGCTCATAGGAAAGTGCATAGCTGCATGTGAAATGATCAAACAGATTAATCTAGTGTAACTCAATACCAGAATAAACTGTATGTCCCAAATAATGTGTATATATATGCAACAATATGAAACTTTATCAATTCAATTTTCATTTTGACAACCTTTGTGGTACTAATCTGTTGATATATGAATGTTCATTTACTCAATATATATATATATATCAGATTCAAAACCAAATGTATGCAACTGTGTTTCTTTGGAAACCAGTGCAAATTAATTTGAAGTTTCAAAACCTGCAACTTTAGCAATAGAACATTGACATCGTTTTTCTCTTTTGACATAAAGCCACTTTGACAGCACACATGTTCTTAAAGATTAACATAATGATGTAAATAATTCCATTTAAAACATTCTTAGGCCACTTTGGCAGCACTTGATGCATTTATTTTCACATCAGTTATCATATCAGCATATTCACACACCAATCATCACATAATCGCAATAACAGATGAATGAATATATATGCATATGCCTATACTATGAATCTGATATGAACTTGAATGTGGATCTTCAAATATTTGACAGTTTTGTCATGCACATATGAACCACATATGGATATTTTGTCGAACTAAAGCATAAGAACAGATGAAATTCATAAAATTAATGTATATTACTAAATCAGTATGTTATGATCAAGAATATACAAGTAAAATATTTTATGAATTACTTGATGCGGATTAAAGTAATTAAAATTCCCAGAATTCATAACTTAATGCAATTAATTCATTCTACATGTAATTGATCTATGTATGGCTGCTCTGATACCAATTGTTAGAAACAGTATGCTTAAACAATCACAAACACATAATTTAGAACCTATACTAGATCAAATCATGTACATTCAAAAGCTGAAATTCTATTCTAGCAGTGTTTGGAAATCTCCTTGAGTTAAATCCAAGTAAGGAAAAATCTCCTTGAGGAAGATTCACGTGAAGTGAAATCTCCTCTAGACAGATCTTAGAGAGCTAATATCCCCTTGAGATGGATCCAACTGAGGAAGAAAATCCTTAACGGATCCCTTTGAGACAGATCTAATCCTCCTCAATGGAAACTGATTTCTGCAGAAAACTAAACATAAGAACATGAACCCAGAAAACTTACTCGATGCACTTGCATTGTCCATGACAGCCTTCTCCTGAATCCACCTTGATATTCTCTTAGTAATGGGACTAATTTTGAGAAAAACTCGTGTTTCAGAAGGGACTAGTCTGACATTAATATAGAAGCTTCACATGACAGTTCCATCCATAAAGAAACTGTCATTTTTCTCAACTGCTTTATCAAACCCTCAACTGCTAATCAACTGCAATATTATTTGAATTTAAATAGTGCATAAGCTTATCTGTAAAATTAATTCAAAGCTTATACATATGTATTTTAGACTCCGGCCACACTACATTTACTTGTATTGCATTTACACATCATATAAATTCGAAGTGTTGACAAGTTCCATAAGTTGCAATGCTTACACTGACATCCCTTTGTTAAAATTGACTCAAAGCCGTATAATGAATATAATCTCTTGGTGACTGTCATTACTAAACAGAATCAGTTGAAACAGCATTAACTAATAATCTCATGCAGACTTGCTCAACAAATTCTGTGATGGAGAAAAGATCCAACAAAAGTACGGGCAAAAGAAAAGAAATAGATCCTATTACTGATTCCACAGTCATCTCCTTAGTTTTAGGGGAGGTTTGGGTAGGATAAAATTGATGTTAAACGGCAAAAATACAAGAGAATCCCAAGATCAGAAATTTGTAGTACAAAAGCAGGCCAAAAACAAATGTCAGAAAAGATCAAATAGATTGATAACTTGGCCATTCCGTAGAGCTTTAGACGAAATTGATTGTCCTTTTGGTTTCCTTTCCATAACAAAAATTATGTACAGACAGCACTAAATGTCAGAAATGGAAAACAATTCCTAATTCGAGCTTTGTTTCCAAAGTAACAAACGCGACTCTAGTACTTTATAATTTGTTTTCAGGTAGCGAAAAAATCTATTAACTCTGTTGACCCATTTTGTTCGTACTTCGGAGTACCAGATTTTTTTGTTAAAATAATAGTGCGTGGACCTCACAGAGATGTGTTTTTTTTGTACTGTTCGCTGAATTTTAATGAAATGTTTAACTTTTTTTTTTTTAAAAATAAATTGTTAGAGATAGATAAGTATTAATAATCATTTCTGTCGCCAAAAGTGTACAGCTAATAGGCCAAGACTAATTAGTCTTGTAGACAACATTGCAACAAATCATCCGTTCGTTACGGGCAGTGGAAAACCTAGAAAATTAGTTATGCGGGTGCAAATTTAAACTGTAAAAGTTAACAAAAATTGAAATCTTTGCCCACCCCTTTCCAAAAAATAATTTATGTATAAAACATTTGAAAATAAGGAGAAATTTTAATGATATTAGATTAAACATGCATGAAATCATCAAAATCATGACACTAGAGAGGAGGTTGCAAAAGTTGCATAATACACATTCAAATGCATACCGCCCAGAGTAGCCCTATACTAGGTCCACCAGTGCAAACCGGCAACCTTATAATATTGAGAGAAGTATATATAATGCACACGTACACATCACAGTAATGGGTTATGTAGGGTAATTGTCTAACGAGGCATGGTTTTCTTCTTTTCTTCTTTTCACTGTATACCTACATTAGTGAACAACATCGCAATGTTCATGTATTGTTCCTTTGAAGAAAAATTATAGAAGTGGTTTTAATCATTAAATCAAGAAAAATCTATATTTATACAGCTTCTAAACTCCGAAAGATACTAAAAGAATCCATATAAATACATGTGAAGAAAATATAATGTCAGATGAGTTGTCTTAAAAATGTGATCTTTATTCCAAATGAAGTGTTGTAGGAGAATAGAATAGTGTGTTATCATTGATAATAGGAGCCCTTTAAATAGGGAGTTACAAGGTACCCAAAAGGTAATAGAATCCGATTACAATTGAATACCTAAAACACATTCCTATTACAACTCTAAACTCTAGTTTGTAGAGGCACACATTGTCGATATCCTTCAACTCCCCCTTGTGCCGCTCAAACTGGGTGATGACGCTTTGATTGTTGCCTCGTTAAAAACCTTGCCAGGTAAACAAAAACCCTGTGGGACAAAAATAACCCTGGTCGAAGGACAAAAAGAGTACAACACGTCCTTCACTCTTCGAGATCGAACATGTAGACATCATGCCTCCCCGATGTCAATATCTCCCCCTGATTGCTACAATCATGGGAGTTCGGATAACTTTCTCAATCCGATGCTCTTCACATGTTTCTCGAAAGTGGATTTTGGTAACGACTTAGTAAATAAGTCCGCTACATTATCCTCTGATCGGATTTGGTTCATTTCAATATTTAGAAATGCTTGTTGTCATTTCGATGGAGGGGAGGAGGAGCACGGAAGGTGGCATTTTGCCTTGTGGGGTCCGATCCCCACTTCCATCATCTCTTTTCTCTGTAGGGATAGAACAAGCCCATATCAAATCCTACCTCAAAATATCGAAAGATTGTCTTTATACCAATCTAATGGCGTTGCGTTGGCGCGGGGCTATATCTAGCCAACAAGTTCATAATAATTGAGGTGTCCGGTCTTATATTGTGCTAAGTACAATAATGCGCCTATTGTACATAAGTAAGCACTTCTGCTATTAACACGTCTTCGTCATCATCCCTGGGACGAAACGGATCCCTTTTAGGGCCAAAACTACGGACGACCATGGTGCATCTTTGACTTTATCAAAAATGTCTATTGACACGGTATACAAGTTCTGAATCTAGACAAAACCGTGTTCCAAGGTCCTTCCTCTCAAACTCGGATTTCAGGTGTTCAGCGGTTTCCCTTAACTCTCAAGGGTTCCAATTATGTTATCAACATAAACCGTGACAATTGCAAATCCGGAACTTGTCATGAAACGCGTGGGCATAGTTCATATCCCTTCCCAATCAAGTAGTCATTTTAGTGAGCATTTCAATCTCGTTGCAAATGCGCTCCGTGGTCTAGAGCCACTTGACTTGGGTAAATAAAGTCCACAAGAACCTTCATTATATTCTGTATCTAGATCCCCATAGAGATACGTAGTGACCACATTCGTAAGCTGCATGTTCAGTTATTTGGAAACTACCAAACTGACAAGGTAGTGGAGTGCAAGACATCCATTACGAGAGAATATGTCTTCTCGTAGTCGATTCCAGGGCGTTGTGAGAAACCTTGCGCCATAAGGTGAGATTACCATCTCTTTTTCTCATCACGCTATCTAACGAAGACCTGTTAATGTCAATAGGTTTTATGTTAGGAGGTGTTGGCATCTCAGGCACGAAATCGTTCCTCTTCGTTAGTGAATCCAATTCAACCTGGATCGTATCTTTCCATTTTGGCCAAGTTTCTCTACGTTGGCATTCTTCAATGGAGTAAGGTTCGATGTCATTGGTCTCAATAATTCCACGTCCTCATGTACACTAGTGTAGTTCGTAGAGATCTCTATATTCTTAGGAATTGGTTCTAACATTGAGGCGTCCCCCAACGATGTCTCTTGGACATAACCACAATCCAAAATATTCTCATGAGACGGATTATGAGTATCAATGATCAATGGATCAAGTTGTGCCAAACACTCGCTCCTTCTTAAGGCGAGAATACATCGAACCTATGGGTCCCTACTCTCTCTAGCGGAACCTATGGCCTATGACGCCATTATGCCACCTTTGTGGCGTCACCATACTACCATCCATGGTAGTGGTGCAGTACCCATCTTCTCTGGGTGGCACCATGTCCTCTTGTGGGGACATCAATCCTTGCAGGCATGTTTGCAGCAGGTATATGTGATCTCGTCACTTTTAGGGGATCAAGATGAGACATAGTGGGGACAGACCACGACAATTCCTGTCGTTCCTGTTGAACATTGACGTTCTAATCTCCCCCTAATGACGGGAAGACTGTCTCATCAAAGTGACAATTCTCAAATCCAGAGAAATAGAGATCGCCTGTCAAGGGTTCTACATAGCGGACTTATAGTTGGAGACTCATGTCCAACAAATATATATATGCATTCATTGCAATGGCTCATGTTGATGCGCTGTGGCGACGCAATTGGCACATGAACCGCACACTCAAATATGCATAAATAAGAGATATTAAACTCGAACCCAGTCACTAGCTGTAACGCAAATAAAATTTGAGTGGCGGCTATGAGTCGTAGACGAATTAGCATAGCTGCATGCGTTATTGCATAACTCAAGCGGAAATATTGGTGCGCATTACCAATGTCCGGGCTACCATTGTAGTCGTTTAATGGTGGCTTTTCCGCGAGACCAATTGGGTGTGTACATGGGAATATGATACTCGATATCAATACCCAATGATATGCAATAGTCATCGAAAACTGTCGATGTAAACTCTCTATCATTATCAAGTCACATTGACTGAATGGGATGATCTGGGTAGTGAGCCCGTAGCCATATGTTATGTGCTAGGAGTGTAGTATAAGCAGCATTACGAGTAGATAATGGCACAACACGTGACCAGCGTGTTTGCGTATCAACCAACACCATAAAACATCTATATGGTCCGCAAGTTGGTTGATCAAATCTATATAATTCCCTTAGATTCTTTGTGAGAATGGAATTATTTCCTCAATCTCCTTTGCATAGGATGGTCTCAATCCTAAATAACAGGCTTTACAGAACGAAACATGGGCTTATAATCAACCAATAAAGGTTTTGGTGAGCCATAGTGTCACAATAGACTTGAGAAGTAGATAGAGGAGTTTATGGCGTCAATGCCATGTATTTGCCGCCAGCAGGGGGTAGGCGGCACTGGCCATGTATGGCCTGTCTTTGCACAATCATGGCCCATGAGGCGCATGTACAGCTCCTCGAACCAATTCTTGGTTCTTACTTTTCTTCGTTCTGAAAATGGATGTCCGTGTAAAGTCTTTAATACACGGATCATCATGTCAAAGCCTATATGTGTCAAAATCCCATAAGTCGTCTCTCATGACATAGTTGGATTCAATAACTCAAATAGTGGTTGCATACAACCCACTAGAGCGACACATAAGTTTCTCTAATACTCGTTTATGTCCGTAGTCATTAGAGGTGATGCAAAGGAACTCTGTCCATTCATAATGTGTTTCCACATGAAAACCATTGGCTCTATAAAGTTCGAATTAAGGTATGTCCAAGACATTAAGTAAAAGAATTGACACTTTATTAATAGCCAATGATTACATCAAAGTTTCCAAAGTCTAATCCAAAATAAAATCAAAGTAAGACACATTGTAGTCACTCTATCCGTTTGGTAACTCCAATCAAATATGACCAGGAAAGTAGAGAGAGATGTTGGTGGAGCGAGGCTCTCTTAAGTACCAAGAATCTCAATGACTTTCCTAGACATCACATTTTATTGGGTCTGCCACATAAGAAAGAGTTAATACAATTGTCATTTATTGACTAAGGCAAATTGCATTACAAAAGTTCTTGGAAAAATAAAAAGGACTAATCTAATCAAAGTCTGTTGCATCCATGTGCACTTCATCTTCAGCTTTGAAGTCCTCTATGGTGAGATTGACATCTCCACCATCTTCTTCTTCTTCTGCAAGGTACACTTCTTGCTCTCTCAGGTCCCTATATGCCCTGTAGCTTGCAGCTAGTTCCTCACTTGCCTTGCATTGCTTGAACCAATGCTCAATTGATCCACATCGATGACACTCATCATTGCGGTTGCCTCCCTTTAATTGAGGTGCACGTCGTGCACGTTGCGGGCGTTCCCTAGGAGGGTTGGTGCCACCACCACGACCCATTGAGCCATCATTACGGCTAGGGATACCACGACCCCCTCTCCCACGTGTGGCATTACCACCACGTGTATCCGCACCAAACTTGCGGTTTCCTTCCTGGTTAGGGCGGTTATATGGGCCCATACGTCCCTGTCCCCCATTCTTAGGTACCGCTCCTTGCGCCCTCCTTTGGGTGCATTATAATTCGCCTCATGAACGCTCTTAGTTCCAATGGGCCTTGAATTATAATTCCTCACGAGTATGTTATCATGTTTCTCAGCTACAGATATAATATTAATAGCTGATGGAACCTCGTGATCCGTCCAGCATTGACTTCAGTACGGTATTGCTTTGATACCACAATGGCTGAAACGGGAAGGTGGAGAGAGTTTTCTCAATTAGCTCTTGCTCTGTGACAGGTTGTCCACAAAACCTCAACATGGACTGTATGCGAAGAGCTTCTGAATTATATTCAACAACAGACTTGAAGTCAGCAAAGCGCAGATTGTTCCATTGAACCTTCAAGTCAGGGAGGAGGGAATCTTGGACATTGCCAAAGCGCTCTTCTAGCGCTACCCATAGCTCTCTTGCATCCTTGATCGACATATACTCCAATCTGAGTGCCTTGTCCATATGGCGTAGCATCAAGATAACTGCTTGAGCATGCTTTGTAGATGTTCGGTTGAACAAAAGATCCGGGTTATGTGCCTGGATTATGGGTAATATTCCCTTGGAAGTGAGATGAT
>JANPXK010000412.1:0-28176 GCA_024704745.1 Rosa lucieae | reverse complement strand
TTTAGTTGGTTCACATGAAGCTCAGGTTTGGTTGGAGATGTGACTGCTATTGTAGTGACAGCTTACTATGCAAGTCCTATCTTTTAGCTTCATTGATTTATGTAAGTAAATCATACTCCTGTTCGGGTGGGTGTACAATTATGTACTTTCTCCAAGTTCTTGTAATCCTTTTGTGATGATTGATAGCCGTAATGCACTATGTTAGCAGGATCATACAAATGTTTAGCTAATTATTGAAAAATGACATGACCATCTTGTCATCTATTTACTTATTGCTTATTGAAGTAAACATTCACTCACATTTTCATAATATTGCGCTCTCTTCGTCTGAGAAAAAGGGATGTATAATTAACTGCATTCTCAATACCTTTTGGCCTTTCATTATATCTTACAATATCTTTATCACTTAAATTATCTGAAGATGGTTTGATTGTGGTTAGATGTGTGTTGTTTTTAAAAACCTATCTGTCCACTAAATACTACTTTTTACTGAATTGGATTGGTTGAGTCACTGAATGAGAACGTGAAGAAGGTTTAGTATGTTGTTAGAGGTGAGTTGTATCTTCGAGCTTCTGAGCTTCAGAAGGAAGGAAAGAAGGTATAAATACCAATTCTGTTTGGTTCTTTTGTTTGGTAATTTAGTTGTTCTTCAATTTTAGAAAGCATCTACATCCCTTCACCGAGAAGTCCATTAAGCTTCTGATGGATGAGAAGCAGAAGGCAGAGAAGTCTTTGAAAATTGAAAAGGAGATGATGCGATCCCAGGCTAATGAATTGGCTTCCCTTAGGCATGCAACTCTAAGTTCAATTCTAGTTAATCATCTTTTGTTGTAGCATATACAGCAGGCTCTTAGACATGTTCACATTAATTGCATATCTGCCTTAAGTGAAAAGTGCACTATTTTGTGCCTAGCATGATATGCTTGAGTGGTTCCGTGACGCATATATGAGCTTGATATAATTGATGATTTAGTTTACACCTATACTTCATTATTCTATTAGAATTTAGAGAAGCTTGGGTGCGTGCATACATTTATATAAATATATATATATGTACATATATCGTTGCTGCAAATTCCCAAATCAATGTGCACTTCCTTTTTAATTATATATATATATATATATATATATATTATTGTAGATCTTGATCATACATTATGCTTCAATTACATATGCGTTTAAAGCTTTTGAATTGCAGATGGTTTTAGTTTTGGCAGCGAGGTAAGTAACACATCAGGTTTGTCTCTCCCCTTAATTTGTGACTGTCTTAGCATACTGGAAATCATGCCATCATTGTGCAAAATTCTGTTGTGGTCTTTCACTAAAAAGTCTGGCATTTGAGTAGTGAAATGTTAAGTTTACATTGATTGTGATATTCAGTCATCTGGCATATCATTTAGTTTGATTAACAAAGAATTATACACCACTAAGAAGCATGCATGTTACTGAAAAAGTGATAATTGTGGATTTTCACAGCCTAGCTATGTTTGAACCTATATGATATTAACAAAAATTGTTATACCCTTGTGTACACAGGGCTTTTGTCAATAAACTAGCTACCAAAGATTCCATACTTGAACATGCAATTTGATTCAAATATCACATTATATACATCAGGGCATCAAGCCTTGACGACTGAGCTTATTTGCTACTTTTCAGCTTCCTACTAACAAGAATGGAAGGAATGGAAAGGTTGTTTATATTGATGCTAACCCAGCAGCAAAGGCAGTTGCTGCAACTGTTCTTGGCATCTACTTTGGCTGTGGATTCAGACCTAAGATTCCATGTAGGAGATGATTCTAGAGCTAATGTTTCACAAGGTAATGAACTTCACTACACCAATTTTGTTACCAGACAACGGCAGAAAACCGTTGTGTGATTTGAAGACTAACCGTTGTAGAGTGAGCCGTTGTCTGATGAAAAATCAGACAACGGTGGAACACAGTTGTGTGATAAACACACAGACAACAGGTATGTGTTATAACTGTTGTGTGATAGCTCGGCAGATGGCTCGGCAGATGGCAAGCGCGCAGCTGCGCAGCAGTTGAGGGGCGTCTTCAGACAACAGTGCCAGTTTGCAACCGTTGTATGTTAATCATATCAGACAACATTTTTTTATTTTGTCTGTTGTCTGATTGCTCTTCAAACTTCAGTTCTTAGACTATATCTGTTGTGTGATTAACTTTAGGACAACAGAGTTCAATTGCTTCTGTTGTGTGATTAACTTGTAGGACAACAGAGTTCAATTAATTCTGTTGTGTGATTAGGTTTTAAGACAACAGAGTTCAATTAATTCTGTTGTCTGAGTATTAATCAGAAGACACTGATTCGTTAAAAACCGATGTGTGATATATTGATTACAATGTGTTTTTCTCCCATTTTTGGTCATTCAGACAACAGGCAGTGATCATTAGCTTTGGTCTGTTGTGTGATCATTTGAACATTCCATTCCTCAATTAGATTGTGCATTCATTTGGTCTATTTACGAAATGAACAGTACTCTATCAAATACAAACATTGCAAACCATCAAATGATTCATATAACCATTACTTTAAACTTCAAAAGCAAAAGGGATGCATTTCCCAATCATTGAAACCAACATTTTACACAAGAAAAGCATTCTAGGGCATGCCCATCTACTTGGGACATCAAAAAGCTGATACACATATATATTGTTTCAAAACATGCCACATATGGTGCATGATAATGTACCAGCAGACAAGTACAAAGAAAGATGCTTTCCTTCACAAAAATGGACTAGCAACAAGTGCGCTACTTCATGGCTTATGCACATATGTGTTGACAACAAACTTCCCCCACTCATTTCGCACTTGATCAGTATCTGCTTGGGTGTATTGGCTGCTACCACTCATTTTCGATGGAGCATTTCTTTAGCTTTAATATGCTAAATCATGGATCTACAAAATAAGAAAGCATTACTAGGAAAGTTATATCAACATAGAGTAATTGCTTAGAACAAAATAATAGTCATAGTCGTCATACCTTTTCAACTTTAACTGCCATATCATACTAGTAGTAGACTGTACCAAACAGAACATGTTAGGACTTCAACATTTATCCTTTATATGAGCAATGTTTCAATATTGTACCTTCAATCCTTCAATACTAATGTTCTCTCATGCAGTTCATGTTTGCAGCCGCCATTAAGTTTCAAGGTCATGTTCTCTAAAATACCACATTCATGTTTTCTGAATCACCACATTCATGTTTTCTGTATCATGTGAATCCTGATTAACAAGTTCACATGCTGGCGTATAATTAGGAAACTAATGTTCAAATTGCATTCTACAAAAAACCTAGATACCAAACATATAAAGTTGGGGCTTGTAATTAAGAAAAGATCTATTTTCTATAGGAATCTCTCACGCAAAACAAGAGGAAATAGATTCAATGAATTATATAAGTTCCATTAAGGTGCATGTTCAGAGAAAGAACAGTTAAGAAAACTAGGTTTTGCTATTTATGAATCATGAGGTTCATACCTTTGACTTATGTCGATTAGCAGCAACAAATTGGGAAACTTTGCTTGCACTCAATGAACTTGCATGAGCCTGGTTAGCGCCTTCAGCATTTACAGGGTCATCATCAAAATCATCATACGATTCAGCTTCCTGTTCAATTCTAAGTTGGTTGAATTAGTTCGCACAATGGAGGAATGAGTTAAATTACAAAGTATAAGAGTAAAGTCAAACCCATTTAATGGTTTCAGATGTTTCTGGGGTCTATCAGTTCTTGGAGTGATGGAATTGAAAATACCCTTCTGCTTCAATTTTTCCTCGAGGGCAGCTCTTACTTTCAACATTTTCATGCTCTGTAAATCAAATTCATCATTCTGCCACATAGTAAGAGGTCTACATCAGAACCAAAGATATCACAACTAACGAGCTTTGTGAATATTAAAATAGTTACTACATTTCTGCTACCATGATTTCAAAACAGCAGAAGAGACGACAATTATGCTCCAGTGCCTCAATTGTGGCAGTTGGTTCAGGGTCTTGTAAATATCTCGAAGAGCTACGACTGATAAGGCAGCAATATATAAAATCAATGATCTGACTATATGGTAGCCTTCGGTATATTACAAAATAATTGTTAAAAAACTTGCACTTTTTTCAGTCACCTGGAACTTTCATCAAACAGGTGGTGTGCATGACTTCCTTGGCTTGATAATGGAAATGAATTTCTTTGAAAGTGGTAAAAACCGACAACCTGGATTATTAGACAATAACCACTACATCTCTTTTAGCGTCCCATTTACTAATGCACCAATCATTCCTCCAATCATCATTGTTAAACTGAAAATTGAGTACTAAAACGATCACAAGAAAGTCCATCAAATGCAAAAGAACAAAAGAAACAAAAAATCTGAAAATTCTAGTACTTACTGCTGCAACAGTAAGGCCCAAGTCTTCCACAAATCTTGATCTAGCAGATGATGAGTATCCTATCTACAAACTAAATTTATAGCGCTTTAGGACCAATGCATAAACAAGGAAGTAATGTACACTATTGTATCTCCTTTCTTTGTGTATGGCACATTTAACCTAGACCAACAACTTGATGCAGCAGAACATACTTATCAGTACACTAACTCTCCTTTCATCCTAAAATATGGTAATATTTGGCAGAAAAATGTAGAATTTGAAATGTGAATGAGAATGACTTACAGCACATCCATAGCTAAAGGAACCACAGAGAGCGACCAATGTGCTCAGAACCACAAGACCTGAAGCTCTATTGATATTGGATTTTGACCCTGATAGAGCTAGTAGCCCCTCTTCCATGGCTTCTCTGTGCATCAGAAGGAGATGAGTAAGAAGAGTGGGAGTGCAATATTGTTTTATAACGAGAGAATATGAAATCCATCTCATTGTAGATAATATCCATATTATACTATGAACCTGTTTGTTTAGAGACTAGATCTATAGTCTCCATATAAGACAACTACAGACACATAATTCCACATTCTGAAACCCAAAAATTCCAACTAAAACGTTTAAGACAACTACAGACACATAATTATAAAACGAAATTACTAAACACGCAGCGAGCTCTAGAAAATTAAAAGAGATAGTTAAACACAACAAAGAAAGCATGAAAATGAATCCACTAGCCTGAGGAAAGGGCGTTTAAGCCATTGTCTCCGTCATCCTTAGCTGCTTTCTGTAATCATAGGCAAAATTCATAGCATTCATTCAATAATATGTCTCAAACTTCCAGCAAGAAAAAATTGAAACTGAGCTCAAGAAAGCAAACACTTACAGTCTGTCCCAGAGAAAACAACCAGTCGTTTCTTATGCCATCGTCCCTGTCAAGCACATAAAAACTTGGTAAAACCGAACAATCACAGAGCCTTACTACCTCATAAAACCCAAGTATTCGGTGGAAGAGAAACAGAGGCGAAGAAACGCACCAGAGGAAGACTTCGGTGAGCTTCAACAGAGATCCGAGAGCTCTTACACCAGGCCGTTCGTCTTCAGCTTCAACCATCTCAGATTCTCAGGCTTTGAATTATTCGGCGTATACATGACCAAAATCTGATCACTACTCCATACGTATACTCTTTGCTGCTGGGATTAAAATTCACTCCTGACAGTCAGATACTAGTTCATTCTCTCACAGAGCTTCTCCAAACTTTGTAACACACCAGAACATTCAACCCACCAAAAAAAATTGGGCTCGAGCTCCTTGTACTAAAATTCTTCCCAGAATCTGTCAACCCAGAGTATGTCTCATACCGAGTAACCTCACTACAACTAATTTACTTTAAATTAAATAAGAACACAGAGTTGCACTGATATTAATGTACAAATGAGATGAGAGAATTTAATCATGCACAGTATTAGCTTTACACAAGTAAAGCAATGTTAATTTACAACCAAAATGCATAAGATAACACTACACCAAAAAAAGATCACAAGCAACAGGACCTCAATAATTGCTCATGTAAAAAAAATGAAAACACAAAAGTTGGAAATTTTAAAGCCACAGCTAAGCAAATAAAGATCTATTTTATTCTAGTTTCCAAGTCATGTTACTAGAGCTAAAATGAATTCTTGAAATACTAGAGCAACCATAAGCCAAGGTAATGATCAACAAGGAAAACAATGCATATAAAATGCACAAAATTGAACTATTATAATTAATTGGAACCACAATGTTATCAAAGAACTTTTATACGATATCGTGAAACTGTGTAGATCATCTCAACAGAATATAAATGAATTGAAGCATTATGGGCATGCACCTAAAACTAGACAAAGATATTACCTGATTTCCGTAAACTCTATATATCTGCTCTAAGCTACTTTTTCCGCTTTTCACCTGAAAAAACAGTTGAGAGCTATCAGATAGGCATCCCACAGATTTGCTACTAATTCACTAATATCCACTCTTACAATATACCCATCATTCAGTCTTTCATCAAATTAGCTTTTCTGATCTCATTCAGCAACACTAAGTAATTCATACTCGACAAGAGAAAGATTGTTGACCTCCTTAACTTCAAAGCTGGCTGGTTCTGTGACTTCAACACGACCCCATTTATCAACAGAAGCCTCATAGTGCCTTTGATGAACATGTCAATCTTTGTATTGCGTGGAATCACAGTGGTACTAGGCTTCATAATGTCAACTGCAAATATAACCCAAAGTAAGCTCAATAATCACTTTACATTTATATCATACACACTCCATAACTCCATATATAGTACGTACATTTCAATCAAACACACTCCTGAAAACTCCATATTTTGTAGGGTACAAATGCTCCACAATCTATTGTCATATCAACCACACCCACAATTCCACAACCCAACATCCTACAACTGTGATATGATATATCAATATAGGACACATTCACATTCATATGCATAGCTAATCAAGTCGGACCAAAAACAACAGCAATATCAGAGATCCATAAACACCTTAACTTTAATTCAACAAAATCCCTAGAAACATAGATTTGAAGATCCACCACAAAGATTTACACATAGAAATGTTAAACGTTATAATCTGGTTGAAAAAAATGAAACCGAATGCAAAAATTCGCTTCCACAAACTAAATTTCTCATGAACCAATACAAACCCAGAAGTGCAATTCTCATTCTAAACTGTTGAAACCTAAAAGCCTTAAGCACTCAGCAAAGACTAAGAGTCCATATACGTACCTTGGTCATTGCGAGCAGTGAAGACAATGGTTCCAGTCTCATC
The DNA here is from genome assembly GCA_024704745.1 of Rosa lucieae. Lineage (NCBI taxonomy): Eukaryota > Viridiplantae > Streptophyta > Magnoliopsida > Rosales > Rosaceae > Rosa > Rosa lucieae. Next base: position 20,943 of record JANPXK010000412.1, on the reverse strand, counting down.
GCTAACGAGGCACTCAGTGATGCGAGGGGGCTGAAGAGGGAGAGGAGAGAGGATCGAGCACTGCCATTCTTGGAGGTGACCTCTCGACCAGATTGGTGGTGACGACCTTGACGGTCAGGGTTTAGCCGCTCGTGCCAGGCTGGATCTCCTCTACCTTTTGATTGCTCGATTTGTAGCAATAAATCTACTACTGCAGGTGCTGGGCTCGCCTCTCGTGTTCATCGTGAGATCTCAAGAAACCCCAAAATAAAACTCGATAGAAACCCTAATTCAGTTTTACCCATTACCTAGAAATGAAATTGAAAAGGAGAAAGAATACCTATTCATTAGGGTTGAGCAAATTTGCTTTGCTCAGACTTTGGATTTGAGCTCCTTCAATATGCAGGACGAGAGGAACACAGAGAGAGATAGAGAAACAGAGAGTGCGTGTGTGTTATTTTTCCCTTCATTATGAAGTTTTTGGGGATGCTGAGAGCTTGAGAGAGAGAGAGAGAGAGAGAGAGAGAGAGAAGAGAGAGAGAGAGAGCGCCAAAGCACGATGTTTAAGGGAAGTCGAGGTTTTTGGGAAACTGTGAAGTGTGAAGAAAGTGACGCGAGAAGTCTTTGGAAACGATTCGAAGAAAAACCCTTATTTTGTCTAAGTGGGAGTGAGAGGAGACAAATAGCTATGGTGTTTTGATGAGAGAGTGATGGTTTTTGATGAAGTTGAGAAGAGAGCTGCTCGACGAGAGGAAACGGCTGTTTTGACAAAGTGTTGACGAGGAGAGAGCAAATCCAATAAACCTAGCTAGCTGACTAAGTTGTCTAAGGCGGGATTTTAATTTTTGCTTTATGAATCAGACAACATAAAGACGAAGTTTTGTTGTCTGAATGTGAACAAATTAAACCTCAGCTAAGGTTCCAAAGAGGGAAAAGTTCCCGCTATAATATGCAACCAAAGTAACATGATAGGCAATGCTCATTCACACAACGGAAATAACTCATTTGGTTGTGGGATCATCAATCTAGTGCTATATTTCAATCAAAACTTGGAGGTTTTTGGGGGGCTTCAGTGCCATTTTGGGCCAAATAAAGGCACATTCAAATATTTCCCACTTTATCACACAACAAAAGGTCAAAAACCGTTGTATCATGTTTTGCATGCTACTCTCACACAACAGATACAACTATACTGTTGTACTATGTAGTACCAATTTGGAGCCAAATTTGAGTCGATCTAGGAGGGAAATCTGCCGCTATTTTTTTTATGATTCAGACAACAGATTATTCTTGTAACTGTTGTGCAATGACCTTCTAAACAAAAACTTCAGAATTTTAACCACCTTATACAACGTAAGTTTACTAAACATGTTGTGTGATTCACTTTTCTTCATCACACAACACTTTTTTTTTTTTCGTTGTGCAAAAAGTGTTGTCTGATAACAAAATTGGTGTAGTGCTTGTCCATCATAATCCTCAAGCACAAGATGGAAATTGGATTGCTCGTATTGCAGCATTACTTGTGGGTGAGGATCGAACACAATCTTGTATAGCTTATGAAATTGGTAGGCATAGTTCAATGGCATGTTTGAATGCTTATAAAGTTGTATATGGTGAATCGATTGGAGTTTGTTTGATGTATCAAAGCTACTTTTAGCATTAATATAAAATTATTGTTCATTGATAATAATATCTAGCATTGATTTGTACAATTTCACCTAGCATTGATCTCATACAACAGAATACAAAACAATGTGTCGTATGACTGTAAAGAGTTGAAAATTGGCTTTTCCTACAACAGTCATTGGCTGTTAGCCAATTTAATTACAATACTCACACCACAGCTAATTAAATATAGCCATTGTGCGAATTAACAACCAACAACAAAAGAAAACAGAATTCTATTGTGTGAGATTCATAGCACACAACAGAAATAAAATCATCTCTGTTGTCTGAGCAATCAACAGACAAGGGAGATAATTTCACTTTGGTTGTGTGTTACTTATCTCAGACGACACAGAATGAGTTATATTTGTTGTCTCTTATTATTATCAGAAAACAAAAAATGAGTTATATCTGTTGTCTATTATTAGTCTCAGACAACAAAGAATGAGTTATATCTATTGTGTGTTATGAATCTCAAACAACAAATAATGAGTTATACCTGTTGTGTGCTATGAATCTCAGACAACGGCGTATTCCCATATTCTCACTTTTGTTGTCTGAATGGCTCGACACATCCCTGCGCATGCCATGGCAGGCACCTACTGCGCAGAATTCACACAACGGAAAAATAGCAATTCTGTTGAGCCAACTACTATCAGACAACGGTGGAATTACTGTTGTGTGATTTTTCAATCACATAACACTGACTTAGACAACGGTGGACTTCTTCATCAGACAATAGAAATCCACCGTTGTCTGATGAACTTTTTGTAGTAGTGAAATGTGGAGAAAAGATACGGAAAACTCCCTTTGTAGACCTCCATTGCTCACGACCTTCGGAAAAGAAAAATATGAGACACCGACCTCAAGGCACAAAGCATTGACTTCCTTAACGTATGATCCATAATAGCTCAAGGTGATCATAAAAAGATCGACTCCATTTAGAACATAAATGTCCTTGAGCAATGCATCACACTACAACCACTTCAAAGGATAAGGAAAAAGTCCTCCATTAAGTACATGGCCTTGACCACATCCAACACACCTCACGACTACCCATATATTACTCTCCATTGAAGAATTGAAGTGCAAGAAGTTCAACCAACCCGAGTGAACAAAAACAAGTGAGTGTAGAAAACTTCCAGCAATGACCTTTCTATCTTCAAATACCCATATCTCAAATTCAGAAATAGATAAGTAAATGAGACTTCATGGAATAGAAAGTAGACTCTGAGAGATTTCTATCCATACAAAGGAAGCCACCTATCTCCAATTGAGATGAAAACTATAGTTGGTCAAAGTTGCCGGCTTGTAATGAAGTCTGCTGCTGACCAGTCACCAATACTGTAATTTCTGAAGCTCCAGAGGCGCAAAGAGGGTGAGACCAACTGGAAATGAAATTAGACTCAACAAGATACTCTCTGTTAAAATGTCACTAGAAACTAAATTATGAGTCAAAAATTGTTGGCCTCCAAACTCATTGTTGTGTCATGCAGTTTCTGCTGTGCCCTGTTTCTGACCTCTGTTTCTTGGAACACTATATCTGAAGTTAGGAAGGTTAAAATTAAAAAATGTTTTCCAACATATAGAAGACATTTGAATATACATCTTCAAGAAAATTTAGCTCCAAATTGCTTGATATATAGAAGATGTAGATTCTCAAAGTCACTCTACAGTAGCTGTTTCTGTTCTGACCTCTATGCATTGACCATTAAATAACTGAAGTTCCAAAGATTTAATAAGGCTGAAATTTGGGCAGTACATAGAAGACACACAGAAGAATGTCTCCAGAAAAATTCAGCTCAAAATATCGTGTATATTTGAAACTTTGGTCACCCAAAAATGAACTTAAATTTCTGGACAGAAATTGCTCACTACCACATTCTTTCTTTCTTCACATTTTCAACTTTGGACACATCCCAACTTCCCAAAAATGACTCAAAACCTTTATTCACAACAAAAATAAACTAAGAAAGAAATAAATACTACCGATGATGTGTTAGGGTTGCCTGCCTAGCGAGCGCTTTGTTTTAGGACTTCATTGACGGTCCATAGATTTTAATTTTTGTCAAGGTGGATACTTCTCAAGTGCGACCACCCTATTGTTTGAGGCTAAGGAACTCCTTGACGTATCATAGAGGCAAGTCCAAGAGCTAACCATGAATATTGGAATTGGTGACCAAAAGTGGAGCTTCTTAATCTTCCTCTTCTTCTCAATTTTACTTTTAGGAATCAATATCCTTGCCTTGTCCTTCTCAAGTGATGTAGAAATGATGTTTATAGAAACAATAGGTGGTAGAACCTCTTGAGAGTGATGGGAAATGGTGAGTGCAAGTGCTCCATTTCCTTTCCAATCCATTACCTCATTGTAGAAACATTGACTTAATGGTGGATTGAGAGGTAAAAGTACCTTGATCCCAATCCTCTCATTAAGAACATAAGTGCTCAATGTTCTACTCTCCACCTTGGGAAACTCATTATGGATCTCCTTGGATGTAGGAGGAGAGAAAGTCTTTGGCTCTTCAACTTCTTCATCATCACAAGCTATTGAATGACTATCTTCCTCCATGGGAATATCGGCCTTAATGAATAAAAGATTATGGTATATGACTTGAAGATCCACATCCTCATCAATGAACAAGGGATTATGGTGTATGACTTCAAACTCCGCATCCTCCTCATTAGACAAGTCATCTTCCTCTTTGGAATCATCTTCAAGCATCTCCCCTCCATTTGGAAGCTTAGATTTCCAATATTGGACCCATTCTTCCGAATTGTAGTCACTCACCCAACGTGCCTTGAAACTTTCATAACCAAGCTCACTATATTGTACATCAACCCACTAACTATTTTCAACTTACATAAAGGACTCTTGCTCAAGATGCTCGATATACACATTTTCTCTTGAAATATGCTCCACTTGGTCAAACAAATACTCATACTCATAAATGGTGAAGGGTGGCTCTTGTGCAAGACTAGCCTCAAGTTGCTTATTGGAATGTATAAGCATTTCTTGAGAAGCTTGCAATCGAGCTTGGGACTCTTTCAATTGAGCTAGCAATTCGTCAAGAGAAGGCTTCCTAGACTCATACGCTTGCTCATGAGGATATGCTTCGGGCACTATGGTCTCTTGTGAAATCCTAACTTGAGAGGCTTGTGAAAGATCTCAGGAGCCTTGCAATTGAGCTAGTAGTCCTTCAACGAATTCCTTCCTAGGCTCATAAGCTTCATCTTGTGGATATGCATCGGATACAAATGTTTCTTGATACACGTACTCACACTCTTGCATAAAATTTGGGCATTCAAATCTCAAAGAGCACTCAAAACATGAATGCCACGGAGAATTACACAAAGCACAAGTTTCATTGCAAGAGGTCATAGAACCCACTGAATGAGAATTCCACTCTTGATGACCTCCTCCATAGAAACTTTCTTGCTCATATCCCCTCAGATCTTCCCATCCATAGCTCAATGTGATAACAAAATAAGCACCTATGAGTTCCCAAAAGTAAGATTAGTAACCAAAAAATTAGAAAATATAAAATTAGAAGTAAGCAAATAAAATCAACAATTTTTTTTTTAAATAAAGAAAAAAAAATATGCTAATGTGACCTGAAGAACTGATTCACCAAGGCATTAAGGCTATTAAACCTTAATCCCCAGCAACGGCGCCATTGACTTGATGCATAAACTCTCGCAAGCGTACGAATCGTGTCAAGATAGGGAAGCATTAAGCCCAAAATTATCGTACCACAGGGATTAGTAGCTAACCCACAATTCTTGGGTAGTCAGAACTAAAGTCACTAAGCAAATAAAGGAAAATAGAGTGAATAAAAATACTAATTTAAGGCACCAAACCTTAGCAATGCTCGGATTTGATTTTCACCAAAGCCTAATCAAAACTAAGAGCCTAGTGATGGCTATTTACAATGAGGTTGGAGTTCAATATTATGAGAGATGATTTTAGATTAACAAAAAGTGATGAAATGTAAAGCAATTAATAAAAATGCAAAAAATAATAATAAAAGTATAACCAAATAAATGGGAATGTCGGGTGTTAGGGAGGTTCTTTCACCAAAATTCCATGTGTCAGAAGCTAATATAATGTAGATGCAAATTATCTCCTACTTTGGCGGTAGTCGTATGCAAGGTGGTTCAAGGCTCAAGGACCAAAATTCCCTTTCATGGTATTCCTACTCCGGTTCAAGGGTCGTAAGAACTCACTTGACATAAATTAGAGCCGGTTCAAGGTCCCTAATTCACATCAAGAGGCCTAGAGATCAAGGAATTAGACTACTAAGCGACCCGCCCGCGCAATCACTCAATGGGTGTAAATCACCATGCTTATAACCCCTCGAATACGAAATTGAAGGTTTCTAGCTTAGGAATTAGAGGGGGTCAAGCCTCTAACTCCATCCTAGACATGCTCAAAATACACACCCTAGAGTTAACTAGGCTCCTAAACATGCATTTTAACCTGATAATAATTGAAATAAACATCCATCATATGAAAATTGCATCATTACATTAAATTAAACATCTTTTACACAAAATTTGGGTTAGGGCACACAACCCTAACCCCCGACAAGAAAATTACTCACTACCCATAATCATAGACATCAAAATTACAAAATTGAAATAGAAAATAGCAGAGAAGTATAGGAGAAAACAATAATAGTCACAAATACCTAAAAAGCTAGCATGACTAGTCTTGATTTACAAATCTCACAATTACCCAAGTCTTGAATCTAAAGATTCAAGTCGTTGATGAATCCTTGAAGGTTTGGGTGAGATCTCCTTGAAATCCCAATATAAAATTAAGGCAAAGATGAAAAGAAGAAAAAGAAATGGAGGAGAGAGAAGAGAAGAAGAGGTGAGAAGGGAGAGATCTCCCCAAATTCGGCCAAAAGGCCTAGGGCGTAGAAAAATGGGTCTTAAGCTTATGAAATGTGTGTGCAAAGGTGCTTAAATACCTCATTGGGTTCTAGGGTCAAGATTGGACTTGTACCCTAGATCCAATGGCTAAAAAACAAGTAGAAAATGGGTAAAATGAAAAGACTACAACAACCTAATAAAAAGGGTTAAATACTGCTTACTCCCTATACTTATAGGGTTTCATCGTTTCAGTCCCTAACCTTCAAATTTCACCTCAAAAGTCCTTGAACTCTCAACAATCCCTGCCGTCAAGCATCCATCAAAAACTCCGTTATCTTCCCCTAAAAAGTCTATTATACCCTCAATTACTTTAAAAATATATATATTTCTCTTCCTCTCTTTTTTTATTTTTTATTTTTTTTCTTTTTACCTCTTCTTTATCCGGCTCTATCGCCTCCTTCTTTTCATCTCCTCATCAAGATGGTTCCAACCCACAGAACTTCAAGAGCTTAAATGAAAAAAAGAAATAAAAGCAAGAGAAAAAAAAAAGTAAGTGAGCATAATAGACATTTTCAGCAACTTTAACAGAAAATTTTGACGGCAGGGACCAATTGGGAGGAAATTGAGAGTTCAGGGACTTCTTAGGTGAAATTTGAAGGTCAGGGACTGAAACGATGAAACTCTATAAGTATAGGGAGTAAACAGTATTTAATCCTAATAAATATTGAAGTGTAGAAAATATTTTGGAAAATATAAAGAAAATAGGAGGCCAAAAGTATAAGTGAGTGTGTGCCTAGTGTGAACAAAAATAAATATCTCCATCCACATATGTAATGTGTGTGAGGTGTGTGGCCCACTAATTATTATTATCATTACATCGATTTTGAATTTGAAATTTGAATACAAAGATGTAATACAAATGGGCTTAGGTCTTCACTTGTGTGCTTCTTTAGTCTTGGGTTTCAGACTTCTTGCTATTGGGTCAAGTTGACTTGGTTGACCCGATGGTCAATCAGTTGACTTTTTGTCCTTTTGTCGGAAACCCCATTTTGCTCCAACTTCGCACAACTTCTTCCGAAATCCACAACTCTGCTTATTTACTACAATATAAATAAAAATAGATTAATTACGTAATAATTGCTTTGGAGATTAGCGTAATTCTAGTGTTTAGAACGTAATTACGCGCATAAAAATGCGTGTAATCAATCACAACCAATTTTTTTTTAAGTCATTATGCAATGAACATAAGTCCTCAGTCAAATTATCATTGTTTGAGCCCAAAAGTATTTTTGGCAATATTCTTTAGAGGATTGAGTATAGCGGGCCGATACCTGCGGCCCAAAAATAAGTCTACTCGGTTTTGGATTACAGGTTTGCCCATTCCAGAGTCCATAAGGAAAACGAGCCCTTATAGGATTCAAGTAGCAGAGACCAATTAGAAATTTTCAATCAATAATCCTTCTATGGCAAGGAACTACCGAAACCGTAGGTATAAATACCAGGTTTCAAGGGTAGACAAGACACAATCTCTCAATCAACTAATCTCTTAGATTACCCAAAGTCTCTCTGAAGTAACCTACCCTCAACGTCAGTCGAACCAGCAAAGCTAGGGTCACGCCCTAGCAACCCAACGAAGCTAAGTCACGCTTTAGCAAACCTCGTGTTTTCTCCTACTTCCCGGTGATTGCTCTGCTTAGTCTACAAAACTAAGTACCTACTCGGTGACTCAAGAGATCACACCCCAAGTCCTTATCCGTAAGGCAGAGAAAAGAATCTTGTGACGAGGTTGGTGCTCTCCTTGTCCACATTGTTTGATAAGAAGTCAGGTCAAGGGACGCCCCGACGACTACACCGCATGGTGTTGGCACGCTCGCGCATAAAAAGAGACTGTTTGCTAGCCAAACAATCGCACCAAGTCTCTAAATTCATAGGACCAGCCCTCCAGTCTGACACACCATTTTATTCAGGTATCTGAGGACAAGTGGTTTGGTGAATAATGCAAATCTTGTACCTTTACAGACTGATAAGGTAGTCTATTGACTGTTTACTTATTTCCAAAAGAAAAAGAAAACAAAAAGTAGCACTGATACTAAATGTATATTTTTCGTAAAGATGTTTATGAACTTTCAAATATAATACACATTTGTATTAAATTGCTTCGAATTCACAATAATTTGACTTCTTTGGGCATGTAGCTAGTAATTAACAGCACCATATCATTTACTAGTCCAACAAATCATTCTATCACGGTCACCACTCACCAGCAAGATCGCGTCTTGTGATGAATACTTCATTTTACTACATATATACCCCATGCATCATGCATGCAGGATTAGGTGGTGGAGAAAGTGGTGCAGGACTGAGGAAGCTGTGGGGAGCCAGAAAATGCAGCGCAAACCTCACTCCCATTACTGTTAAGGGAACCAATATCATTGGTACTTCCTTGTAATCCAGCATTAATATTCTCAACATTATTCATTCTACTTGAGAGGGCAGCAGCTAGGGCTGTAGTGAACTTCGGGTCAGAAGTAATGGCTGAAGTTATTGTCTCAACCATCGAACCGTGGGGTCGATCTGCTAGTTGCATTGCCGCTGGTGTTAGCGCTGCATGATTATGCTGAGGGAAATTCAAACACATGGGGTGCCCTATAAGCGGATGACTATAACCCTGCAAAGGATTAGGAAATGTGGCACTACTGTCCATGAACTGCATGGGATTAGGGTTAGGGTTAGGGTTAGGGGTGCGGGTCATGTCCAGTGTGATTGAGGGAAATGGTGCAGAGGTTGAAAAGGTGGCCATGGATGAACCATAGAGCGGCTGAAGAGAAGAGAACAAGCCTGTAGGGTGTGTTAGATGATGATGAGCTTCCTTGCTGGTTGTTGAACCCGATATCAACATGGCTGCTGCTGCTGATGTGGTATTAGCCATAGATATCGCAGCTGCTGGAAGAGGGTGGTTGTGATTACCTTCATATGTTGTTATCAGAATAGTCTTGTCCTCTGCCAATCTTTGCACCTATATGTTAAAACAAGTGAACTTTCATAATTTATATACTTTGATGATAAACTAATTTGAGTATTACCGAATGATCGATCTTCCGTAAGTGTATATCATACCTGTTTCCGAACGGGGCATCCAGCGACCATAGTGCAGCGATAGTAAGCACGGGGACAAGGATTACCCTTGGCCATCTTTTGACCGTATTTCCTCCATTGACATCCATCGCTAATCTGAACGTATAAGGAAAACCATAATTTAGGTACCATACAGAATAGCTTTATCTTCAGAGAGGGAAATATATAGTTAGCTATTTGTCCCCCAAATCATAATACATGTGTCATAATCACTCTAGTATCCACTATCCAATTTTGCTTCTCCAAATCTACAACATGAACTTCAAGCAATATATATACTGAGTCAACTCGATCAGTAACATTTTGTCGCAATAAAGTAACTAAATATGCATAAGTCGCCATGTTTTTATGAAATCCATGGTCACTCCCATTATGAAATATTGATGCCTACTTTCTTTTTATTGGTGTAATATAGAGATTCAAACTGCATTTTATAATTGTCAATTAAAGAATAAAAGTAATTTTTTGTAACTAAATCTACAAATGGCGGGGTCATATATAGGATAGTACGTATAAAAGTCCCAGATATAGATGGGTCAGATCTAGACAGATCAGTTTCAAATTTCTCGATCTCCTTTCTGGTATGCAAGTCAATATAACCAGAACTCATGATCATTTATTTTTCCTGCAAGAAACTTAAGAATGAACGATTCTGATTATTAAATTACATATTGAAAAACAGGAAGATGTAGGGTTTACAAATCTCAAATTTGAGTAAATCTTTTCAAATTTCAAATTTCAGTTTTAGTTGCATTAATTAAACTACATACCATGGGAGCTTCCGATCTTGCTCGTACGGAGACCCTGGCCCTTCTTAAAGGAACCTGATCATGATCAGTAACAGCTGGAACTTGTTCTTGATCATGATCATGATGAGAACTACTTTTGGGGGATTGGTCATCATGTAGGAAGGATAACTTCGGATCAAGATTGCTGTCTTCTGCACAAGTTTGCTTCACACCATAATCGTTAAGTTTTTTTGACAAAACATCCAACTCTATTAACAATACTTCCAAACCCTAATATTACTAGTACGGTCTGATGCATAACAAGAGTAAAGTAATTAAAGGCCATATATGTATGTATACCAGCTGCTCTTGTAGTCTGATCATGCGCAGCTGAGCCTGCAACCCATTGTAGTTTTTGGTGATTTGGTCCAATATGGTTCTGAGCTTTTGATTCTCTTCGTGTTCTCGCTGTAACTCAACTTGAAGCTGAAGAGTGGTCAGCTGACCAGGAAAGATAGTACAACCAAGTTTCAAAAAATGATAAAACCAGTACAACATACTACAAATTAGAATCGAGCAAGCAAAATTAATGAGCGCAAATGAAGAGACAAATTAATATCAAATCTGAGATACTTGGAAACACGTACCTCTGCATGACCAGGCGGCGGTTGATTGGGAAGTCTATTATTGGAAAGGAAATCAACTTCTTTGATCTCTTTGAATAATGTTTCTTCTTTTATTGGGGTTCAACTAGACGATGATCGGAACTACTACTGAGCCCCAGAAAGCTCTGGTCCGAGTGTAAGTGTTTCAAGTCACAGAGTTGTTCAGCCATGACTTTTGATTCCAATCGATAGGAGACGAGGATCGATCAGTGCATAACTGATGAGTGGAAGATCGATAGTGTTTGTAAATTGTAAGTGGGGAGGGTTTTTAAATTCATTCAGGCTAGGAAAGCAGGAATGACTAGCTAGCTAGGTAGTTTATACGAGGAGTTAGTCTTCGTCTTCCGATCTGCCAAATTGAAGAACTACTTGCAAATAAGAATGGATACCTATCTACTACCTACCGTAATCGTATAAGACAAGAGACTCAGTCTCTCGCGTCTTTGTTAAGTTTGAATTTTTCGATCAGAGTTGAGAGAGAGCTCTGATGTAGAGGTGGGGTGGTCTGGTCCATAATTAGAACATTAGTCAAAGCCAAACAAGAATTAAATTTGTTAATAATGAAAGCAAGATGTAGAGCGGTAGGCCGGTAGACTGTAGACTACTACATAAGCATGCGCGGTACATATCTGGCTTTTCTCCCACTAGGTTTTAACCTAGTTATTTTTATACTACGTAATTTTTCTATCTTACTTGGAAATGATGAAAAGGAAAAACGATGAGCAGCACACAGATTCAGGGCAGGAAAACCGGCGTCATGGTTAAGGGAAGCACATAGGTGGCCTTTTACCTTTCAGATGGCTAAGGCCATACGAAGTAGGGGGGCGGGGGATTGCTAAACCAAACATGAAAGGGGAACCAAAAGTCAAATGATTTTGGTTTCGGTTTCATCCATCAAAAACTGAAACAAAAATTGAACTTTCTATAAAATAATATCGTTTTGATAGTCTTAGCTCAAACGACAATGTCTTGTCCTTTAAAAGAAAAACTCTTACTTAATTTTCTCATCATTTTACTTAGTATTTTTTTTATTTCAAGAAAGATGTTCGAACTTTGAAAAACAATGAGTGCTGTTATACGGAGAAATTGTCACACCACCTACATACTCTAAGTGACCTTCATCTATATACAACATGTAGACCATGTACATATATAAATATACTACACATCGATCCAGAATGCTCGAATAGGAAGTGTATTATTTACAACTGAGCTCCAAAAAATTTAAAAAGGAAAAGGGCAGACAACAATTTTGTTCACCATGTGAAGTATAACTAGAAAGTCAATGGTTATATTCTAGGTTTTCGATCATTACAAATTAACATCTTCTGCGATCTAAATTTTGCGTACTTACTACTTGCCCCATGCAAATAGTTATGGAAAATACATCTGAATGTCTCCGATGATATCACGTCCTCACATTCTTAACCGACCTTCCATTTATCTTCTTATGAAAGTCATGATAATCGACCATTAATGAGCAACGTCGTCCAAGTAAAAGAAAGCGGCGGGCACTCGATATGCCTAATTAGCTACCACGTACGTGCGTCTCATGGGTCAATAGCTAGCTAACTTCCGAAGAAACCCTAGTAACTGTTCTAGCCTAGATATTTTATGACAAATTAACACAGAATTTTGGGAAGCTGGCCGGTCATTGTTTGCGGCATCTTGACGCGATTTAGACGTAGGCACTTTCAGTGGGACGCAGAAACTTCTAGATCGATCCCGGGCAAAAAAAAATTGAACAAGCACAAAATAAAACTGATGAATAATAATTTGTTATAAAATAAAATAAATTGGTGCATTTTCTAGCAAATACAGGGCCGGCCCTGAGGGCTGCCACCTGAGGCAGCCGCCTCAAGCCACCGGCTCCCGGGGGCCTCCGTAGTTTCTATAAATATGTTAAAAGTAGTATATATATTTTGTTTGCTTTTCTAGATAATAAGTGGCTTGTTGCTCCAATGGAACTGAAATTAGTTTGAGTCCTTACCACCAATGTTCGAATCCCAGCTTCCCATTCCTCTTTTCACTTCTCTTTTTTTTATTCAATCTCTTTTAATTAAGTTAATTTTTTCTTGGACCCAGCCATCCCACCGTTTTTTTCTTCTTCTTCCTTTTCCATATAAACTTTTCTTTTTCTTTTTCCATATGACTAACTAGTTTAATTCAGAAATTTATGTAGGGAATAAAAATTCATATACTTTTGTTTTGTTATATTTTATATTTACTTTTATTCAAAATACATGATTTTGTATTTTATATATATACATACATATATATGGGAGGCCACATTTTAATTCTTTGCCTCAGGCCATTAGAATCTCAAGACCGGCCCTGAGCAAATATAAGGATCAATTTTGAAGGGTGGGACTCTTATGAGGACCATTAAAATAAGAACTTTATGAGGATTTTATATCCAATAGTTGTGAGATCATTTTTTTATCACATGTCGATCAGCAAGTCAATTTTTTAGAGTTTTAGATTATTTTTTTTTTAATTTTTTTTTTAAAGAAGGGCTAGTGCGGTTACCTTTAAGTCTTGATTAATGAAACTTTTGAATACAATGGTGACATTGAGCCTAAACCCCTGATTACAATAAGTATTTAGAGACCGTTCTGAAATGATAATAGAAGACTCTACCAAATAACTGTATTCAACCAGACACCAACTAGTAAAAAGTGCTCTACTAGCTACTATATTTGCTTTGACATAGCAAAGAAGTTTAGATATTTATATGTAAACCATTTGTGCAAATTTTCAAACAAATTGAAAATAGTTGAGGCATTTATAATCATGATTTATCATTTATGAACACAAAAGATTCATGTTTGATAGACTTGGTTCATTCATTAATTTGATCTAATTCGGTATCTTCACGATTAGCAATTTGAAAGAAAATTTTTAGAATTGATCTACTCATGCATACCTAAATATCTAACTGTTGATTTGCTGAAATTTAACAAAAAGTGGATTTCACAACCGTTGATTAGAAAGTATTATGAAGTCCTCATTTTTAAAGTCGATCATCATTAGAAGCTCTCCCTAATTTTCAATCAATACATTTCTTTAAAACAAAACCATTTGTATTCAATTCTCCCGATATAAGAAAAACATTGCTAACATTTTCCTAGCAAATAAACAAGCACACATCAAGCAACAATAAATCAAAACTACCATTAGTTATCTTTTAATTCCATGCAAACTCAATAGTAATTCAAACTTCACTATCAGAAAACTTGTCTTTCAGCACAAAAGTGAACAAAATAACACATTAAAAGAACATTTGAACCTTGTTAGGATATAATTGATGCTATTATCATCATGTGTTGAACTACTGAAGAAAAAATCAATTATGAGTCCATTTTATAGAATCCTCTAAATTTGAGAGGCAATTAACTTGTAGAAGCAATAGATCAACAGTTATAAAAGAACTTGCAGAAGCAAGAAGCCCAATTAACAAATTCATATATGCATATTGATTGTCCACTAATATAAATTTGCAGTGTAGTAACTCTGCATTAATTCAATATACATAAACAACATAGCATAAGTTTTTTGTTTATTTGGATAATGATTGTGAGGCAGTAGGTTTTCACTTCTATCAAGACTAATCAAAACAAGTGTTATATAGGATACGACTCTAGGGCAAGACAATGAAATCATATCAAAATATGAAATCCAGTTCAACAAAAATAAAAAGCTAGTACTGGCACATAGACTCGCCCACCTTGCTAGTACATCCATGTTGGATGAGTTTTGGGTGGAGGACACGCCTGATATTATAGGATGTTCTTATTGAAGATGGTTGTTCTTTATCACGAGGTATAGGCTCTATGTCCCCCTCGTTGTATTATCCAATTATAAATAATGAAAATATAGGAAGGAGCACCACCACTCCAACCTAACGTGGCTGTTGCCAGTCTTCAAAAAATAAAAAGCCAATACCCCCACTCATCTCTATGTGCATCCGTCATTAGGTGCTTCATGGGTGTGGCAACCGTGGAATGTGCCACGGTAGGCCCACCAATCAAAATTCTCTATTGAATATTATATGCATATACTGCTCTTGCAATTGTCATGTGAAATTTTGAAAAATAAATAATCAAATTACATATTGAAAAACACAGGGTTTACAACCAAATTGAAAAACAAGTTATCAAATTACAAATTGGAAACATAGTGTTTTGAGCTTTTGATTCTCTTCGTGTTCTCACTGAAACTCAACTTACTGCTGAAGAGTAGTCAGCTGATCAGGAAAGATAGTACAACCAAGTTTCAGACTTTCAGATAATATTAATAACAATATTAACAACAGAATAAATTAGAATCAAGCAAACAAAATTAATGGAAATGAAGAGACAAAATATCAAGTCTGAGACACATTATTTGAAAAGAAATCAACTTCTTTGATCACTTTAATGACACATTTACTTACCAAGAATGAGGATGAAAATGGAGGGAGTGATTCTGGTGTATGAGTTTTTCTGCATTTACTACCATATATAGGTATTAGAATTGGTGTGGGTCTCACCTCATTATCAGAAATTAATTCCTGAATAACCGGAGTTTGATAACTAAGAGGGGTATGGGTTTAGGAATCAAAGCCTTAGGAAAGCATTTTCTCAACCCAAATGACACTTATGTTTTTTCAATAACCCCAAATTACCCATAATCCTAGAAATATGGGTATATTGGTAATCGAACTATTTACTTCCAATTCATAACATTAATAAACAACATCGATTGTAGTCAGTTACATTCCTATTATGATTACATATGGTGAGTAAATAGCTTAATGGAAATGAAATATTCTCTATGTCTTTCTTCTCTCATTTTAATTGTCTCCGATTCATTATTTTTTCCATTCCAAGTAAATAAACGTGCCATATGTTGAAGGATATCGACATAATGTGTGCCTCTTCAAACTAGGGTTTAGAGTTGTAATAGGAAAGTACCCTAGGTATACTAATTGTATTCCGATTCTGTTGCCTTTTGTGTACTCTGTAAACTCCCTATACAAAGGGCTCCTATTATCAATAATAAACACAATTATATTCTCCTACAACACGTTATCAGCACGAGCTCTAACCCTATCTTAAGAAAAAGAAAAAAAACCTAGAAGAAAAAGTCTCTGCCGCCAACCCAAAACAAACAAAAAATTTCATTCCGACCTCAGCCTCACCTCACCGGCCTCAGCCTCAGCCTCACATCATCTCAACTCACCGGCCTCCTCCCAGCGCCCCCGCGCCCAGCAGCACCTGCAAACCACGCAGCCCTGCCAGGCCAGCCTCCTCCCAGCGCCCCCGCGCCCAGACGCCTGTAACCCGCACACCAGCCCCTGCTGCCGCACCTTTTGCCACGCAGCCCATCAGCCTCGCAGCCCCGCAAGCCTCGCACGCCGGCAGCCGCCTCAGCAGCTCTGCAGTACTCTGCGACCCCGAGCACCGCTAAGCAGCACCGCCCGGTCCGCCTGCAGACTAGGAGGAAGAGAACAGAGGAAAGAAATAAGCAAGGGAGAAGAAGACCGAAGAAAAAAAAAAAGGGAAAAAGAGAAGGGCTGGGCCCGAAAAAAAAAAAGAAAAAAAAAAAAAAGGAAAGGGCTGGGCCCGGAAAGAAAGAAAAAAAAAGGAGGAAGAAAAGAAAGAAAAAAAGGGGGAAGGGAGAAGGGCAGCCCACTAACTGCCAATTTCCGACTAAATTCCAGCGATCTTAATTTAACTACACGCCTGCATCAACACGCGCGTGTCTTTAAGCCAAGAACAATCACGTAAGTTTTTATAATTAAGGTTGCTGCTTTCTTGTATTTAAATTCCTTTTATTTTCTGCATAATATTGGAATATATGTTGCCAAATGATTTTTGAGTATTTAACAAAGCGGAATTGTGGGGATTCACGTTTAACGAACTAAGAGTGTTCATAATTAAACGAACTAAGAGTGTTCGTGTGAACTAAGAGCGTTCACAGTGCTTGGACTAAGAGCGTCCGTAAGCATCAAATTGTGACCATATTAAAACATCATTGTTGGTCTAATCCAAAAGAGATTCTTGGAAATTGATTTCTTGGTAGCATAGCTCGGAAATCTTATTAGTTTTCGTGGAAGTTTAGCTCCGAAACTAATTTATCTTCTCTTCTTATTTTCAGGATGTCGAATGAACCTAGACTCGACTTTCCAATGCTTGACTCAACAGGCTCGGATTACCACAGTTGGGTAACCGATGTTGAGAACCATCTCACTTCCAAGGGAATATTACCCATAATCCAGGCACCTAACCCGGATATTGAGTTCAACCGAACATCTACAAAGCATGCTCAAGCAGTTATCTTGATGCGACGCCATATGGACAAGGCACTCAGATTGGAGTATATGTTGATCAAGGATGCAAGAGAGCTATCGGTAGCGCTAGAAGAGCGCTTTGGCAATGTCCAAGATTCCCTCTTCCCTGACTTGAAGGTTCAATGGAACAATCTACGCTTTGCTGAGTTCAAGTCTGTTGCTGAATATGATTCAGAGGCTCTTCGCTTACAATCCATGTTGAGATTTTGTGGACAACCTGTCACAGAGCAAGAGCTAATTGAGAAAACTCTCTCCACCTTCCCTGTTTCAGCCATTGTGGTATCAAAGCAATACCGTACTGAAGTCAATGCTGGACGGATCACGAGGTTTCATCAGCTTATCAATATTATATCTGTAGCTGAGAAACATGATAACATACTCGTGAGGAATTATAATTCAAGACCCATTGGAACTAAGAGCGTTCATGAGGCGAATTATAATTCACCCAAAGGAGGGCGCAAGGAGCGGTACCCTAAGAATGGGGGACATGAGGGACGTATGAGCCCATATAACCGCCCTAACCAGGAAGGAAACCGCAAGTTTGGTGTGGATACACGTGGTGGTAATGCCACACGTGGGAGAGGGGGTCGTGGTATCCCTAGCCGTAATGGTGGCTTAATGGGTCGTGGTGGTGGCACCAACCCTCCTAGGGAACGCCCGCAACGTGCACAACGTGCACCTCAATTAAAGGGAGGTAGCCGCAATGATGAGTGTCATCGATGTGGATCAATTCAGCATTGGTTCAAGCAATGCAAGGCAAGTGAGGAACTAGCTGAAAGATACAGGGCATATAGGGACCTGAGAGAGCAAGAAGTGTACCTTGCAGAAGAAGAAGAAGATGGTGGAGATGTCAATCTCACCATAGAGGACTTCAAAGCTGAAGATGAAGTGCACATGGATGCAACAAACTTTGATTAGATTAGTCCTTTTTATTTTTCCAAGAACTTTTGTAATGGCAATTTGCCTTAGTCAATAAATGACAATTGTATTAACTCTTTCTTATGTGGCAGACCCAATAAAATGTGATGTCTAGGAAAGTCATTGAGATTATTGGTACTTAAGAGAGCCTCGCTCCACCAACATCTCTCTCTACTTTCCTGGTCATATTTGATTGGAGTTACCAAACGGATAGAGTGACTACAATGTGTCTTACTTTGATTTTATTTTGGATTAGACTTTGGAAACTTTGATGTAATCATTGGCTATTAATAAAGTGTCAATTCTTTTACTTAATGTCTTGGACATACCTTAATTCGAACTTTATAGAGCCAATGGTTTTCATGTGGAAACACATTATGAGAATGGACAGAGTTCCTTTGCATCACCTCTAATGACTACGGACATAAACGAGTATTAGAGAAACTTATGTGTCGCTCTAGTGGGTTGTATGCAACCACTATTTGAGTTATTGAATCCAACTATGTCATGAGAGACGACTTATGGGATTTTGACACATATAGGCTTTGACATGATGATCCGTGTCTTAAAGACTTTACACGAACATCCATTTTCAGAACGAAGAAAAGTAAGAACCAAGAATTGGTTCGAGGAGCTGCACATGCGCCTCATGGCGCCATGATTGTGCAAAGATAGGCCATACATGGCCAGTGCCGCCTACCCCCTGCGCAAATACATGGCATTGACGCCATAAACTCCTCTCTCTACTTTCAAGTCTATTGTGACACTATGGCTTCACCAAACCTTTATTGGTTGATTATAAAGCCCATGTTTCGTTCTGTAAAGCCTGTTATTTAGGATTGAGACCATCCTATGCAAAGGAGATTGAGGAAAATTCCATTCTCACAAAGAATCTAAGGGAATTCTATGGATTTGATCAACCAACTTGCGGACCATATAGATGTTTTATGGTGTTGGTTGATACGCAAACACGCTGGTCACGTGTTGTGCCATTATCCACTAGTAACTGCTTATACTGCACTCCTAGCACATAACATATGGCTACGGGCTCACTACCCAGATCATCCCACTAAGTCAATTTGACTTGAAATGCTAGAGAGTTTACATCGACAGTTTTTCGATGACTATTGCATTTCATTGGGTATTGATATCAACTATCATATTCCCATGTACACACCCAATTGGTCTTGCGGAAAAGCCACCATTAAACGACTACAATGGTAGCCCGGACATTGGTAATGCGCACCAATATTTCCGCTTGGGTTATGCAATAACGCATGCAGCTATGCTAATTCGTCTACGACTCATAGCAACCACTCAACTTTTATTTGCGTTACAGCTAGTGACTGGGTTCGAGTTTAATATCTCGTATTTATGCATATTTGAGTGTGCGGTTCATGTGCCAATTGCGTCGCCACAGCGCATCAACATGAGTCATTGCAACGAATGCATATATATATTTGTTGGACATGAGTCTCCAACTATAAGTCCGCTATGTAGAACCCTTGACAGGCGATCTCTATTTCGCTTAATTAGCGAATTGTCACTTTGATGAGACAGTCTTCCCGTCGTTAGGGGGAGATTAGAACGTCAATGTTCAACAGGAACGACAGGAATTGTCGTGGTCTGTCCCCACTATGTCTCATCTTGATCCCCTAAAAGTGACGAGATCACATATACCTGCTGCAAACATGCCTGTAAGGATTGATGTCCCTTCAAGAGGACATGGTGCCACCCAGAGAAATGGGTACTGCACCACTACCATGGATGGTAGTATGGTGACGCCACAAAGGTGGCATAATGGCGTCATAGGCCATGGGTTCCGCTAGAGAGAGTAGGAGACCCATAGGTTCGATGGATTCTCGCCCTAAGAAGAGAGTGAGTTTGGCACAACTTGATCCATTGATCATTGATACTCATAATCCGTCTCATGAGAATATTTTGGATTGTGGTTATGTCCAAGAGACATCATTGGGGGACGCCTCAATGTTAGAACCAATTCCTGAAAATATAGAGATCTCTACGAACTACACTAGTGTACATGAGGACGTGGAATTATTGAGACCAATGACATCGAACCTTACTCCGTTGAAGAATGCCAACGTAGAGAAAATTGGCCTAAATGGAAAGATGAGATTCAGGTTGAATTGGATTCACTAATGAAGAGGAAGGATTTCGGGCCTGAGATGCCTACACCTCCTAACATAAAACCTATTGACATTAACAGGTCTTCGTTAGATAGCGTGACGAGAAAAAGAGATGGTAATCTCACCTTATGGCGCAAGGTTTCTCACAACGCCCTGGAATCGACTACGAGAAGACATATTCTCTCGTAATGGATGTCATTGCACTCCACTACCTTGTTAGTTTGGTAGTTTCCAAATAACTGAACATGCAGCTTACGAATGTGGTCACTACGTATCTTTATGGGGATCTAGATACGGAATATAATGAAGGTTCTTGTGGACTTCATTTACCCAAGTCAAGTGGCTCTAGACCACGGAGCGCATTTGCAACGAGGTTGAAATGCTCACTAAAATGACTACTTGATTGGGAAGGGAAATGATGAACTATGCCCACGCGTTTCCATGACAAGTTCCGGATTTGCAATTGTCGCGGTTTATGTTGATAAACATAATTGGAA
>JANPXK010000411.1:0-20641 GCA_024704745.1 Rosa lucieae | reverse complement strand
TAATACCAACTATAGTTTCACAATTACGCTACTCAAAAAATCATTTTTATAACAAAAACATTGTTTAACTTACCCATGAACTGTTGACGTTCAAGTTCATATATTTCAAAATAAATATTTATTTTGATAAATATGATTTCACATGCTAACAATTAAATCTACTAAATTAAACCATAACTAATTAACAACGGAAACACCGTGAGATTTACTCACCTCAAAATCCTGTTGTGTCTTCTCTCATAGCCGAGATAACGTACAGAACACTCTCCTTCAATCATCCAAGTAAATTCAAGCCCAACTTAGTACACAACCAAAAACGAAAACGGTTACGATTCTAACCAAGCACTTAAACCAAAAACCGAAGATTTCATCAATTGAGACAAAACTTCCTCCAAGACCTCCCAAGGTCTTTGGAACACTTTTGGGATCAATTTCACGAGGTTATACGACGATCTACCGATCGGATCCTCACGGATCGCAAATCGAGAAACCAAAACATAGCATGCTTCAAATGATTACAACATGACCAGATAATATATCCACCTGCTCGTATCGATGAGTATGAACAAATGAAATAAAAGCACAAAAATGGCCGGATTTGCCGCCACGCCCGCGCGCAACCCCCAAATTGGGTCATGAAACCTATGCCAAAATGTTTGCAACAACAAGTCTAACAACTTCTTCAACTATCACAAAGTCTAGAAACTAAAGGATTCACCAGAATTTACCTCAAAAGAAAAGGGGCTAATTGAAATCCTAAAATTCCAACTCTTCGATTCGACCTTCACACTTCAAATTGCTTTGAGCCACTTGGAATGATTAATTTATTTCTCACAAGCTTCAAAAGCCCCTAAGAATTAGCACCGGAGGTGGCCGAAAACGTGAGAAACCACAGACTTGAAAAGGGGTAAGAGAGCTTTCCATCGACACTTGGGAGGCCCAAATCCATCGTTGGATGGCGAAGTTATGGCCGGAAAATCGATTTCGGCAACTGGAAAGAGAGATAACTCGGGTTCGAAAATGGAAACCTAGGGTTTTCCCATATTTTTCTGATTTTTTTCCTATTTTTCCAAAATTGAAAACTTTTTTAGTTGGCCATAACTTCTTCATACCAACTCCGATTTTCGCGATTTGCATGCCCACGAACTCATATCGACGCGCTCTACAACTTTCATGAAGAAATTAAAAAGTCAATCCTTTGACCCCTCGAAAATAAAACGTTTTGAGTAATTATTCGTCCGAAACACTTGCACAACACCCTCGAATAATGAAATCATCCTAACAACCACTTAATCTTTTTCGGAAAATCATCAAAAATTAATAATGGAAATTCGGGGTATTAAAAAAATGTGTTTTGGTGGTAAGTTTTTTTTTTTAATTAGTGGTTGTTAATTGTGATCCATTTAATTAGTTGAATGTCATTGAATTGATTTGATTGTTTGCCGATTTAATCCTTGATCAAATATGGAACAACTACACGATTTGGATCATTAGAAAATAGCTTTGAATTATGTTTTCCTTGTGATGCCAAAAAAAGGAAAAAAGAAAAAAAAATGAACTAACTAATTATATGCTACGTGGATAAAGCAACGTGAATAGAGCAAACTGCTTATTTTAGACAAAAAAAATAAGAAGAAAAATAGTTCTATTTAGATGCGTCAGTCTCGTTACTTCCCGCTAAAGACTTGTTCCTTGTTACAAAAATAAAATCACATACCCAAAAACATAAATCAAATCTTAGTATCTCTTTCTCCCTATCATTTGTCATTCGAATGCTCTTTGGTGACCATGGATGAAGAGTACGACATCATTGTTTTAGGGACGGGTCTCAAGGAGTGCATTCTCAGTGGCCTTCTCTCTGTTGATGGCCTCAAAGTAACTATTCTACTCTCTTTTTTTCTGTTCTAATTAAGAAGCATATAGCCATTCTCTTTCTTTTTCTTAATTTCATAGCTAATTAGAGATTTTTTATGCTAAGATTTCCCACAATTCTAATTTGTCTCAACTTCATCAATAATTTTAAAATTGAGTCGTCATGAATGAAACCATTTACAGACAAAAATGGAGTACAGTAGTATCAAAGTAATACTTTGTTATTCATACAGTTTTTTACATTTGACATTTGACATTTCTTATTCGTCTTATGTTTTATTTATGAAACAGGTTTTGCATATGGATAGAAATGACTACTATGGAGGAGCATCGACCTCTCTTAATCTTACACAAGTACACTTACTCCACTTACATATAATTTAGAAACAGGGATAACTTTGTGTCATTTGATATAAGAATTCATAAGAAATTGTTCAAATTATTGTCGATTGTCTTTTAAACTTTAATTTACTGCTCCATCTATAGCTTTGGAAGCGTTTTAGAGGAGATGACAAACCTCCAGAGCAATTGGGGTCTAGTAAGGAGTACAACGTTGACATGATACCAAAGGTATCTAAACTTTATTTATCATTACATACAATTAAGCATTATTTGATCAGTTTTTAATTCTCATTGTATATCATTGTAGATCGGTGGTGTCGGTATCTTAATTACTCATGATGAATTTTGGGCTTTGTATTTAAATTACATTTTTGTCTTTTAAAATAACTCTTTTCTTGAATTTTTTTTTTCTTTCCATATATGCTCTAACAACATTATCTGGTTTCCTGATTTCCTCTTATAGTTCATGATGGCCAATGGCGGTTTGGTCCGTGTCCTGATCCACACAAATGTCACCAAATATCTTAATTTTAAGGCTGTTGATGGTAGTTTTGTGTATAACAAGAAAAAGGTACATGTATATATTATAATATTTATATGGATAATAGAGTAAGTTGTTGCAATCAAATTGGAGCAAATCTTCTTACATATCTAACTAGTGTAAGCTTTTAATATTGTTGCTTTTAGATCTATAAAGTTCCAGCAACTGATGTTGAAGCACTAAAATCACCATTGATGGGGCTCTTTGAAAAGCGTCGTGCACGAAAGTTCTTCATTTATGTCCAAGACTTTGAAGAGAGTGATCCCAAATCTCATGAAGGACTAGATTTGCATAAAGTTACAGCAAGAGAGCTTATCTCGTATACTTATTTTTTTTCTTTTCACCTATTTTCCCCTTCTATTACATTCAATTTACTAGAAAGTTGGGATCATAAGTAAAAAACATGCATTCATAATAATTTGTAATTAAAGAAAGTCACTGATGTAATTTTACTTTACTTGATTACACACACGCACACGCACACGCACACACACACACACACACACTTAGATGACTAATGTTATTCTTCCACTAATTATCTTATACATTGTAGGAAATATGAGCTAGAGGATGATACTATTGATTTTATTGGTCATGCTTTGGCACTTCATATTGATGATTCTTACCTAGATGAGCCAGCCATGGAGTTTGTGAAGAAAATGAAGGTTCAACTTTGTTATGCAATTTGTTTCATTATGGTATGTTTAAGGTCTAGGAGGTAATCTTATATAATTATTATAACTAAATTATCATTTGTCTTGTAAAGCTCTATGCAGAGTCTCTGGCACGTTTTCAAGGAGGATCGCCTTATATCTATCCATTGTATGGATTGGGGGAGTTGCCGCAGGTTTGGGTCCATTTGTAAATATGTACGCATGTAGGCAACAAATTAAACTATTGTTATTTCTAATCTTATATTATATTTCAGGCTTTTGCACGTTTAAGTGCAGTTTATGGTGGAACTTACATGCTCAACAAACCGGATTGTAAGGTGAATTTGTCACATAAATTGTTTTTGTGTATATAGAATTACATCCATGTGGTTTGTATAGTGTGCCACATTTTGATGCTTGCACCTAGATCCTTGTGACTTCCTCTAGGTTCAGGCCGGCTCTAGCAAAATGCATTCATACTCGTTCCTTGGAAACCTTAAATGAAAACTGCATGTTAAACCAACCAATATTTGAGATATCATTCTAATAAACATAGGGAGAGATTTATCTTTTAATATGCTAGCCCAAAACTTTTGTTATATATGGTGCCAATATATTAGTTAAGATACTTTCTTATGAGATTAAGTTATAATATTTTTTAATGTGATTGACTTTTAAATCTGAAATATGACATTGTTTTCTATATTTCCTCCATATTCATTATTGTTTTTGTTTAACAAAAAATTAGAAACATATAGACCCAATTTCTCTTTTAAACTTGTCACTGTAACTTAAGTTTATTCCATTTTGTATAATATAAATATGTTTTGTATTAAGGTGAAATTTGATGACAATGGAAAGGCTGTTGGTGTGACCTCAGAAGGAGAAACCGCTAAATGCAAGAAAGTGGTTTGTGATCCCTCATATTTACCTGATAAGGTAGGCTTTTAAAACCTTACATAATAAATTACTTTTATGCAACATCTATTAAGTCTGTCTTCCTAATTACATTATGAGTTTTTTTTTTAACACATAACTTTTACTTGCCACTATTGTCAATAGGTACAGAAAATTGGAAAAGTTGCTCGTGCTATATGTATAATGAGTCATCCTATTCCGGAGACCGATGGTTCTCACTCGGTCCAAGTTATTTTGCCACAGAAGCAACTTGGTCGTAAATCAGATATGTATGTGGCTAATATACACATTATTAACATAACTGTTTAGTAAAAAATTTGAAATTACTTAAGCATTCTTTACTTCTGGAATAAGGATACTACTTATGTGTTGTAAAGAGTCAGAGCAACACTTCGGTGTCTATAGCTCTCACCTAACTTTTCCTCCCTATCCTAGGGCATCATCAATGGTCTTAACGTAACATACAAAAGGTTTTAAAGAAAGCTGGTTCCTCAAAATCATTACATGAGGTGTTCCGAAGTGTATTTAAGGTCTTTAAGAAAAAATGATAGTATACAAAAAGCTCGTGGTCTTAAGTCTTGAATTTGCTGAGGAATTATTTTTACCTCTTTACTCTTATAGATTAAAATGAAAAGGATTACAATACTTATCTCTAGAAATGAAGAAAAATATTAATTAGTTTATTGAGATTCTAATTCTAGCCTACTTCTCCCACCACCTTTATAGGTTTTTGTTATATATTTCCTTAACTTCACAAGTTTAGTTATAACTTTAATGCAATGAATTCATAAGTAGATATTTCACTGCTATGATATTGCAGGTACCTGTTTTGTTGCTCTTATGCTCATAATGTAGCTCCAAAAGGAAAATTCATCGCCTTTGTTTCTACGATAGCAGAGACCGATAATCCTGAAGTTGAATTAAAGCCTGGCATTGATCTACTTGGTCCTATAGATGAAATCTTCTATGACTCTTATGACAGATACATACCCAATAATGACCATGAAGGCGACAGTTGCTACATATCTACCGTAAGTAGATTTAATTGTGCCTCATTTGTCACATTATCATTAAAATTTGCTTTTTCCTTAGAGGGAAATGTGTCAAATTTCCTCTTTCAAATCACGCTTGAAAAGTGAACTATTCATTATCCTTACAATAATAGCTCTACCTTAGTGCTTGGTTACTTCATTCTGAATTATATATACTTCCTTCAATGGAAAATATAGTTGTTATTGATTTTAAGCATATAATTTCTTGCAGAGTTATGATCCAACTACGCACTTTGAGTTCACAGTAAATGATGTTCTAGCCATGTATAGTAAGATTACTGGAAAGGTAATCATTTTTTGCTTATTGCCAATTAAATACCTTTAATCAATTGGCCACAACAAAAAATTCCTAAAACTTCTTGATTTAGCAAATGCATATGGATGTTTTCAACCA
Organism: Rosa lucieae; assembly: GCA_024704745.1. NCBI lineage: Eukaryota > Viridiplantae > Streptophyta > Magnoliopsida > Rosales > Rosaceae > Rosa > Rosa lucieae. The sequence goes on along the minus strand of JANPXK010000411.1, from coordinate 14,869 downwards.
TCTTGTGGTGTTTACTTGTGATATTCTTCCATTATTGGTTCTTATGAATTAATGAAACTTTATTTAATGTAGGAGAATTACTATAGCATTTATGTAGACTTGGTTAGATGACCTAATTTTTTGTTTTGTTTCTGGTTTATCTGTTGTTTGAATGATTCAGGCTCTTGATCTTTCTGTGGATCTAAGTGCTGCAAGTGCTGCTACTGAAGAATAAGACACTTCAATTGTATTCTTCATAAGCTGTAATTTGACAAGGATGCTACTTTTTTTTTTAGATTATTATTTCTACAATTCTACGTGTGCAATTTAAGTATTTGAAATTTGATTTACTGATAAGAAAATTTTAGGTGGAATTTATTAGACTAAATCTATATATACTAGTCATTTGAGCAAAGATGTTGCGTATGGCGTCAAGAGAGAAGAAAATGAAAAATTGTCAAGTAGGGGTGCACACGGATTGGATTGGATCGGTTTTGACTCCAAACCATCTCTATGCCAAAGTGAGTGGTTTAGGCATTTTGTACAACCGATCATCAAAAATATTTAGCTAAATCCGATCTAATCCAATCCAATTAAAGATGATTTGGTTCGGTCGGTTAAGTGGTTTTAACCTATATAATATTAATATGCCGTTTATGAAAAATGTCATAGTAAAATTCAATCAAAACCCAAAACCTAGAATAGATTTGATTAAGTTATTTGATAGCTTAGACATACTTAGTAGCTTAATATGGTAGTATTAGCGGTTAGAGAATGAATGATTGAGAGATATGATGTGAAATGATCAAAGTAATTGTAGCGATATTAGGGTTTTAGGTCTTGGATTCAATATGGTAGTATTTCATTTGAGAATAAAGATATAAATGAAGATTTAGAACGTACTAAGAATAGACCAGATAAATGAATATATATTTATTATGTATATAAATTATAAACTTTTATCTATTATATTTCAAACATACCAGTCGGTTTGGGTTCCTCGGTTTAAGCACAAGAGAAACCACATCAATCCAGTTAATAAATGATTTGGTTCGATATAGAACCGGCTTTTAATTTTTAAAGTTAAAAAACCTTAACCAAACCATATTTAATGGTCAATTTTGGCCTGTTTGTACTGTGTTTTGCACACCCCTATTCTTAAGACAATTCAGTTTTTTTTTTTTCCTTATGAGCACAGATTTCAGTCTAATCAATCAAAATTCATATGTCGAAAAGGGCAAGAGCTGAAATCTCAAATTAGTAGTTACAAATATACTTTTTTTTTTTTTTTAAAGGGGCTGGTGCAGCTACTCTCAAGCCTTAATTAATGAAAATGCAGAATACAGGGGGGGGGGACGTAGAGCCTGAACCCCTGATTACAATAAGCACAAGCTATGATGCCCCGGAAATTGGTATTTATTTTCCGAGGATTTTCTGGAATCTAATTTATGGTTATTGGATGGTTTCGTGGCTCGTGGATGGAGCGAAAGTGTTTCGGACGAATTTTTATTCAAAATGTATGACTTTAAGGGGGGGGGGGGTTCAAGGTTGACTTTTTATACGATGGGATTCTCCGAAAACTTCATTTACGAAAATTGTAGAGCGCATCGATACGAGTTCGTGGACATGTGGTTTACATCAATCGGAGTTCGTATGAGAAAGTTATGGTCTGCGGAAGTTTTGGGAAAGTTCTATAAATAGGAGTTTCCACTTTTGGAAATTTACTATTTCCGTTTTACTTTTACCTTTCCGGAAAAATCAGAAAAACACTCTGCTCTCTCTCCTCACCCGCGATCGACCCGACCCAAACCAGGTATTCTGACCCGGTCAGAACTCCATTCTCCGGCGACCTCCGGCCTTGAAATCTGCATAAAATGATTCGCCTAATAGTTTTGTGAACTTAAATCAAAAGTAGTAAAGGCTTTGGACAAAGGTCGAATTTAATGGAAAAGGATTGCACATAGATGAACTTTTTCATACTAAGTTGTGCACTTGAGTTGATAACCTTTCTCTTTGTTTATTGCGTTGAACATGTCTTGATTTGCTAGCTTTCTAGACTTTGATTGCATGTTTAATAGGATTAATCTATGTGCTTTCACTTAGATTAATTAGTAAAGGAAATTAAAATATGGGAAATCGTTTGCTTCAAATGTTTCACATGATCAACTTCTTTCTCATGACTTGGAAGAACAATTATAGGGTTGATTCGAATTTAATTATGAACTTGGTTTTGATCTTTGTTTCTTATGTTTCATTCTTGTATTTTTGTTTTTGCGTTTTCTTTGTTTTCTTTACTTCGTTTAATTTTTGAAAACCTAAAATCTCAAAAGCCCCCTTAATTTCGTAGGTTGTATATACTTGTGTAAATAATATACTTTGTGTTTATATTAATTGTTTTAATTGTTTCAAAATGACAGGTGTACCCTCAATCCCCGGAATAGAACGATCCCTATTTACTATATACTAACGATAACCTTTTATAGGGTTAAATTATATGCTTGCTTTGAGCGTATCAAAATGGGGTTAAAAAACTCTTAGTGGAGTAAGTGGACAATTTTTAGGCTAAAATCGGATAAGTGGTCACGGCCCCTTACAACAAAGTATTTTTGAAAAACGAAGCATAAGGATAAAAATTAATCGCAGTTCTGATTTTAGTGGTCAATTTGAGTGAAATGTCTGATTTACTCCTGCACTTAACGGAGGAATAACGGAATATAGACGGAAGCACCTTAGTGATGTAGTTTTAGAAGTCCAGGCACTTATTTGATCACTTTGAAAGTCCATATACGATTCTGTCCAGTTCGAAAGAGTTCAGACGGGGACCCCGTCCTATGATAAAAACCCTTAACTTTAATAAAAAAAAATTTCAAAATTATCAAATATTAGTAGGTTCAAAAATATTCAACAAAACACCAAAATTACAATACACTATATTTTTTGAAGCATATATTATTGTTATTATTAAAGCATATATGTTAACCAAAAGATAGTGTGCATTATGTAAGTCACTTTCACTTAAACATAAGTCTCTCTCAACCGTAGCTGTAAGGGAGTCTCTCTAAAAAATCTTCTCACTTATCCGGGGACGCGTCCTATGGACGTTGTTGCCAGACGGGTAGGCTTAATATCGCCGGTTATCAGCAAGTAGTGGCCCTGGGCCTTTCGTTGATAGGTTTTGGGGTTCAAACAATGAGGGCTTGCAAGGTTTTTGACCGGTGGAAGCTTGGTAGGAGGATCGAATTGGCAGCGACTGGTCAGAGTTGGTCGGCGGAGCCGTACGGGGACGTGGTGGAGGGGGTGGCTAGATTGATCTGGTTTGGAGGGTCTATGGGTGGTTGGCGGAGTGGGGTTGCTTTGACATCTGGTGGTTATGCTAGGCGAGCTCTGATCAGATGGATCTGTCTTCCAATCCGATCTGGTTCGGTGGTTGGCAGGGATGGGAAACTCCAATTCAGGGGTGATGGCTAGTTCGATCCTGATCTGGCTTGAAGGGAGGATGGTATGATGATGGTGGCGGTCAGTCTCCGTTGGTGTTGGCGATCTGGGCCTTTATCCGATTGTGGGCCCTGTCTGGGCCTGGGGTCTTTCTCTAAGTCCTTTAGGTGTTGTTTTGTTTTAAAGCTTTTAGTTTTGTTGTTTGCTTGGTTGTTGGTGTATTGGTGGTAATACGGCACTACTAAAGGTGTGACAGGGACAATCTTCTCTTTCGCCGTCTAGAGGGTAGTTCTTGTTCTGGAGTTGGGTCAGCAGCGGTGGCGAAAATGTCTGGCTATGGCATAGAAAAATCATCCTTGGCCTTCTAGTGGGTCTTTCCTGTCTGGGTTTGGATCGGAAGAGATGGCGATTTGGAGCAGTTGTGGATGGATGGTGTTGACAATAGGGTGGAGATGAAGTTGGGTGTTAGGTCCATAATTACCTAGTAATTATTCCCCTAATCTTGCACTTTTGCTTAACCTTTGTGTTCATTTATATCTATTTATTATGTTTTTTCTTATCATGCTAGGAAATAATGGAAAAGCTTGGAAATGCACTAAAAAGTCAATCTTAGGACATTTTCCTGCTCCGGCTAGGAGAAACCGAGCTAGGCAAGGAAGGAGGAGCGGAAGACAGACCAAATGAACTCCAAATAAGTTGAAACTTTTCAGATCTATTTTATACATCCTAAGGATCATTTATTATGAAGAGTGAAAGAGCTAGTTCTGAGTGGAAGGTTGTCAAAATATCGATCCAACTTTCTGACTAAAAGACAAAAACTGCAAAACCGGACCTGTACTGATTCTGACAGCATTTTCGGGGACACCACTGTGAAATAAGCTCTGAAATTTTACCAGGATGATCTACGCTCATGGAGGAACATTTGGTATGAAGAAACCAAAGGCCAATTCTGAAGTCTCGATGGAGATTCAATTGAAGGAAGAAAGGAGAAGAAAGTGCGCAAACGGACAAAAAAAAAAGGGTCAATGGAGGTCAATGCCGAATTTTCAACCATTTCCAGCCAAGGACATGTGTGGAGGGCATGGAACAGCTGTTGACTAGGGTTAGAGAGTTTAGATGGAAAGACTTTAGGTGTAAGTTATTTTGAAATCCAAAATTTGAAGGATGACAAGTGGTCCTCCTCTTACATCTTACACCTTTGTCTCCCAATGACCCTTCTATCCTTACTTTGTCTCCTCCACCAAAATATCTATGGGATTCCTAAATCATTTTCATGTAGAGTTAAGGATTAGATCCACATTTTGTGCTTACACATTTGTTCTTTACATCTAGCCCTTTATTTCCTTTGATCTCCACCCTCCATTCATCACTCTTGGCCTATAAAAACACCCTCCCCTCATGGTGGACGTTTTTGATGTTCTCCTCTCACTTTCTCACACATCTCTTCACACATTTCTCTTAGTTTCATAGCTTTAGTTCATAGTTTCTTAGTTTTGTGTAGAGATAGGTGTATAGCTTCTTGGGTTCTTGGTTTTTCCTTACCAAAACCGAAGTATCTATACACTCTTGATCAATCACAACTCTAGTTTCATATATTCAAGTCTTGCTTATCATACTTCTAAGAGACTTTGTGGAGTTGCATGGTGTTTTTGGTTCTTTTCTCTTATTAGAAACCAAAAATACCATGCTAGGAAACATTTCTCACCTTATTTTGCATCTTGGAGGGTAGAAAGTGTTCTTAGAGGTATGGTTTGGTTCTTTTTGGAACCAAACCCGTGGGTATTCCTTCATTTATCTACTATTTTCTCTCCTAACTTGATGCTTTACAAGTTTATGGCTTTAATTTATGGAACTATGAGTTGTGAGTAGAATAAATTTGGGACTAGGGTTTAGCCCTAGCCGAATTTGTGTACAAACTATGTAGTTAAATTTAATATGGATCATGCCATGAATTTTTACTTTGCTAGTTTAATTGTTCATCATTTATGCTTCTTAGATTTGTCACCTAAGGTTGGTAAATGTTGATAATTTCATGGAAGTATGCTAGGCTTGACAAACTTAGTAAACTTACGCATGTTGCAAATGTAGAAATGGTAATCTTGTGATAATCAAATAAGGTTGCTTGGGTCCTTACAATTGAGCTTATCATGTGGATATGGCTTAGGTGTTCGATAATCAAGGGATCTTAGCTTGCATCTACATAGGTCTACTTGTGTCCAATAATCAAGGAATGGGTAGAAACTAAAATGATTGTAGTAGAGTTATGTCCAATAATCAAGGGGTAGCTTCAATACATTCTCTAGTATAATTGTTTCTTGGTTACTCGATAATCAAGAGAACCGAGGGGGATTCCATCTTGGCATGAACATGTTAGATTTGGTTACTTAGAATTTGCACAAAGGAGGTTAGGTGTGATGCCTTACAACCCCTTTTATCTCATTTGATCAAACCTCTTACACTTTGTTAGTTTATTTTGCTTTATTTGCACTTTAATTTAAATATAGTTAAAATTAATTCAAAAGCCGATTCACTACTATCCATTGTTAATATCACTTTTGGTAGTTAGGCTTCCAAAGGGCCAAAACTATTGAACTTGTAAAAAGGTAGACTTTGCATGTTCTTTCTAGGTTTCTTTTCACGGTGATCTAGTTAGGGTAGAGTTACTCAATCCCTTGGGTACGATACTCTCACTTTCCCTTTACTAAAACTTGACCTCCTACACTTGGGAGTAGGGCACATCATACACAAATTTGCACATAGTTTTCATACTCAATGATGTCTCCAACATTGGGTTTTCTTTAGTCCCAGGTTTGAATGTCCGACAATCCTTTTGGTCGAGTTTAGGTCACAACGAGTGTTGGCTTGGTCGATCAAAGACTGGTCAAGAGGACTCTGGTTGGTGAGTTAGTGTCGACAAAAGTGAGTTGTCTAGTTTTAGAGTTCTTACTGGCTGCACGAGAGGTGAGATGTCAAGGACTCACTGCTCCTGCGCTTATTGTCTTTGTCATATACTTGTAGTGCTAGTTTAGAGTCAGTCATTATAGAGTTCCAGTGTGAAGTGTAGTGGCCATTTCTGAGTAAGAGATGTCACCTAAAACTCGTTGTAAGTAGTTCATTATTAATGAAGTTCTTATTTGATCCAAAAAAAAAAATTTGACACACGTATCATGCTTGACAACCCCTCAAAGTAGTTGTTTGTCTTTTGGAGGTCCAACTTGGGGCTAATTTATACAATTCCCTATCCATAGAAATATAGGAGATATGGTGAAAATTTTGGGGTTGAACACAACCTTGTTCCTTTGATTCATGAAAGTCAAAGTACAAGTTGGTGTCCGGGATTCAATCTAAGAAACAAAATACTCTCTGATCTATGCATGTGCACATCTCCAAATTCAACAACTTTCAAATACTGTCAAAAAATTTGTTGAAGGAAGAGCAGCTTTTCATGGAATCCTTACATTCATTAGACACATTAAATGGTTGATTGGATATATGAGAGTCAATAGCTGCTTAGAACTTGCACCCATCTGACAAAGTAAAAGAGAGAGAGGAAATGAAGATGAACAAACATAGCAGTCAAATAAATCAAATCTCAAAATTTTATTCTAAATTGATCTTGTAGTATAATTATTTCTTACAATAGAGTAAACCGAAAGAAAATTTGAACAGAAAATTTGAACACTGGCCTCGAATCTAATAGTAATCCATTTTTTCTTGCAGAAAAATTCCATGATCTTCTGAAAGCTTGCTGCAACCAGCAATCTATGAGATCCACATTTCTTTTTTCTTACTTCAAAGCACGCAAGGCATGTGGACCATCAACGCAATACCATGTGAAATGATTCATTCACAAGAGTTCAGCATTTTACAACCTTAAAATATGCAAGGACAAATACTTGACAAAAAAAATATTTGGAAGAAATCTCAGGAGGCTAACTAACCAATCTCAACTGATGAAGCTTAAAATGTTACCGGCCACCCCAACCACCACTTCCACCGCCACTGCTTCTCCAACCACCACCACCACCCATGCTGCCACCCCCACTGCCCCAACCACCACCACCTCCCATGCCGCCACCGCCATCAACATCGCCACTGTCACCGCCACCCCAACCCCCTCTCATTCTGTCCTGATCCTCAACTGCCTTTTCCTCTTGCAGTTTTGCAGTTTCCTTAAAATCTGGCAAATTCTTGGATTGTGAAAACGGTCATAGACATACTTCCTCTCCTCAGCTTGTATCTCCTTGACAACATTGGGATATGGGTTGGGAGGAGGCCTCTTTCCTTGTTGACGTGCAATTTTCTTCAACGCAACATATGCCTTCTTCTTTGCCTTTATCTCTGCCCGGTATTCCATCTAGAAGAGACCAGGAAATAACAGTCAGAGGCAACTAAAAAGGAGCATATATTCAAACAAAGGAAATCCATGTACATACATCAGCTACCGCCATTGCTTCCTGTTCAGAAACCCCCTGCTCCTTCACCTCAAGCACCCGATGACCAAATATATGGGCTGGAGCAGGATCAAAAGCAAAAAACCTATTCAAATATAATGCCAGAGTTAGGTTAATGTGAGCATCGATTTCTGAATTACCACACACCAATCATTCACAGACGTAGTATGACAGCACCTAATTGTAATTTATGAGGACACAACTCATATGAGCACACATACTGCACACTGATAGGGTGATAGTACATGAAATGAAGAGAGGAAGACACAAGGAAAATTTGTTAACAAAAAAATTAAGGATATGCTATACTTGATTGCGTCTTCATGTTTGGAATCTGGATGCTTCTTAAAAAAAAGTTTTTATGTAAACATCCTCTAGGAGAGTGATCCTCTAAATTGCATCGGCACGAGGAAATGTTAGGGGTGGTGCTCTGAAAATTCCAAAACATCAAAATTAAATACACAAATGATAGGAGCAAAAAAGTATGACGATATTATTGATTATGTGCCTCATTTTAGCCTTATTTCTCCCTTAGTTTAGTGTTTTGAGTCATTAAGTCATTTTGAGAGTCTTGTTGAGTGTTTGGAGTGAAATAGGCGGAAAAAGTAAAATTCATGAAGAATCCTAGCTGGATCAGGATTCCTCACCGTCATGCAAATCTGTGGGCCTTAAGATAGAATTTATGGGAGTATTTTTCTGAAATTAAATTGTTTTAATTCTTTTTATTTTATCAAAAGAATTTAATTTTGTGCCCTTTATTAAATCAGGTTGACCAAGCAATGAAGAAGGGAAATAAAGGAGAAAGACGTTTTCAGCTGAAGAATAAAGGAGAAAGACGTTTTCAGTTGAGGAATAAAAGAGAAAGATGTTTCAGCTGAAAAATAAATAAGAGAAAGACGTTTCAGCTCGGAAATTAAAGGAATTTCCCCATTATGAGAGGAGTTAAGGCCATAAAGGAGACGTTTTAGCTGGGAAAGCCAACCAATGCTCCCCTATAAATAGGCAACATCCAGAACTGCATTTGCATCACTTCCCAGCCGAGATCATTTCCCAGCCAAGATCACTTCCGAGCCAAGATCACTTCCGAGCCAAGATAATTCATTGCCTATCAGTTCCTGGCCAAAAACCATTCCAAGACTGCCCAATTCACTCCTCAAACATCCATCTCCTACAAGACCGTGACCACCATCTATCCATCAATCTACAAAGCTCTTAGGCGCTGAGTCAAGGACGCTCCACCACCATTGCAGAGACAAGTTCATCACCTTGTTGCTAAGCCGCTGAGGAAAGCTTCAAAGTGTAACTATGACTCTACTTATAATTTTTGTTTTGGTTTTGTGTGTTTCAATTTGCGAGTTGTGTAATTGGAGACACGGAATTTTCAGAATATTTTTATTAATATTTTTGAGATTTTCAGTTTATTATTGAGTTAATTTCGAGAATTCTTTTATGATGAATGTTACAATCTTGTGCCCTTTTACGTGTTTAGGTAATTTTCAGAGTTAGGTTCATAAGTTTGCATGCTAGAATAAAGGTGAGAGTTCTTGTGTGTTTGCTTAATTTGCCAAGAGTAATTGTTATTTGTTAAGACGCTGAGTTAAACAAGTAGTAATTAGTTCTAACGGGTGGTAAAAATCATGCTTTAATGATTAAATGATTCTGAAAATTACTTGTTAAATTCTATGTGTAATGGTTAATTTGCACGTGTGAGTTGATTCGAGGGTTAGATAATACTACTAGTTAAGAGAATTACGCTGAGTATTTTCGAAAATTAGTAGTATTAGATTTGGTAAGGACTTTTCCTATCCAAGCCTACATTAGAACGAATCAGATAAATGGATTGATCCGCTGAGGCTTTTCATTTGAGCTCTTATCTAGGCATTTAAGATGGGCACATTTTTGTAGCATGTTGAAATGGATTTTCTGTTTTTACACTTAGTAATTTCGGAGTGATATTGGTCTAGGTTAGGGAAGTCAATCATTGTATATAGGTTTATTTGTTTTGTTTTTTTATTTTAAGTAGATTAGGAACCAAAATTCAAAACCCCCCATTTTATTCTTTTATTTGTTAATTGACCTTTTTGTGTAGGTGTACCCTACAATCCCCGGACTGAACGATCCTTGCTTATCCTATACTGACAACTACATTTTGCAGGGTTAAATTGTGAGGCTATTTCAGCCGCACCAATTTTTGGCGCCGCTGCCGGGGATTGTTAAAATCCCTTGCACTTAAATTGTCATCGATTTTGTTGTATATAGAATGCATGCTAATTTTTGTTCTACACTTGTGGAATGGTGACAAATTGCGATTTCGGTTAGGCCAAGCTTAAATTGTGATTTAGTTTAAGTTTTATGAGTGTTACAAAATTAAGCATGTCTTTTATCATTGTTGTACAGTTTGTAGAAGTTGTTTTTTTTTTTAACCATATTGTAAATTGAATGTGTTTCACTTAGATTTTTCTTTTTTTTTCAGCATTTTGTAAATTGTATATTGTAAATTGTAGAATGAGTTTTTTTTTAGCATGTTGTAAATTGTATGTGTTTGACTTAGATTAATATATTTTGGTTATGAATTTAGCTAAATACTTAATTATTGTAAGTGTGTAAAATCGTATGAGTAGACAAGGGCCCTTTTGTTAATATTGGCCTAAACCCTTCATTAGTACCTTGCTCAGGTCTCTTGAGGTTGAGGGCGGCCTTTATTAGCACTTGGAGAACGGTCTAACACATAAGTTAATTTCCCAGCTGAGTAAGGGGCGCATACGGATGGTGTCTTAGGTTGAGACCCTGGGTGATGGGTTCAATTGGATCTCAGAGATACTATAGAATGAGCCTAAACCACTATGTGGGAGTAGCCGATAGGGGCCTAAACCTCAATGAGGGAGTAGCCCCCGTAGTATCATTAAAATGAGTCCTCCCTCTCACTTACCTCTTAATCTGGCGATTCGGCCTTCTGAAACAAAGGAAAGAGACTTATGTCTAGGCGACTATCCCTATATCGTATCTCACCAATAGTAGTGGTTTCTATTGGGCTCGACTTACAACTTGGAATCAATTGGGATATTAACTAAGTTTATAACAAACTTAAAAAATAATAATAATAATAATAAATGTTGTGTGACCTGCTTAAGGTATATTGTATTGAACATGACCTTGTCGAGGGTGGCTGTTCTATGGTCCCATTGCACAAACAAGGTCCTATGTTCCAGTACCTAAGTATGTAAATGTAAAAGTAACTTAGAAAGTAGGAAATGCATAATGTTTGTATTCCTAACCTTGTATATGTTACTAACACTTGACCCAAGGAATGAGCACGTGTGAACAAGGAGAAAAGTCTAGGCTGAAGGACTATAAATATTAAGCGCTGCATGGGAGGCAACCCATTTCAACCGAAGCTGTGGAGGAGCCATCAACGAGAGTTTGACATTTCTATTCCTTCACTTGCTTAGGTTGAATTGTACTTGTGTCTTTGTTTCTCTGTTTATTTTACCTTTCCCTTATTTTCGTAGCCCCCCATATTTAGGGTCTATATACCATATTTCTTGCCTACATTGAGGACAATGTAGTTTCTAAGTGTGGGGTGGGTTTACACCTTTATTTTAGTTTAGTTTATTTTAGTTTACACCTTTATTGCAGTTTAAAAAAAAAAAAAAAACTAAAAAATGTTGGTTTTAGAGTCTTTTTGTGTGTTTGAGTCTTAGGAAGCTCCTAACGTCTGGGATGAACATGTCTCTGAATTCATGGCTGAAGGTTTTCACAATTGAAATAGGACTTAATTGAATTCTGTGGTTAATCGACTTTGTGATGCTTGTATGAAGATTTGAGATAGGATTGTAACTTGGTTCATTAACCATGCTAGGATTAGTCTAATTCATATGACCCAAAGTGAGCTGTTGAGCTAAAATACTTTCTTTTCGAGTGCTTATTGATAAATTCATAATTTCATGGCTGTATTTGCAAAACCTCATCATTCTTGGAAATCCAATGATCATGTGCCATAGATTTTAATGGACTAGAGAGTACTAGAACTCGGCTGTTGTGACTGTCAAAACTTGTATGCCATAATATGCACTGATCCTGGATAAGATAGAAGGCATTAGGGTAACCACCAAAGCCAAACAAGCATGTGTCCCCAATTGTGCCCGTCGTGGGACTCCTTAGAATGAACCCCTTTGAGCCTATGTTTAAAACCTTTGTTTCATCACCCTCACTACCCTACCATGAGCTTAGTAGATGATATCTCTACCCTTGTCTTAGGGACTTAGTAGAGCATGACATAGTATGTAGGGGTGACGATGAAAGACAAGTGTGGGGTGGGGAAAATCAAAAAAAAAAAAAAGAAGAAGAAAAAAAAGAAGAAAGAAAATGAAAATGAAAATGAAAGAAAGAAAGAAAAGTGGCAAAAGAGAAGAAAAATTGAAAAGAAAACTCTTGGGAAATTGTTGAAGTGTGGTTTTGGACTTTCAAATTTGTAGAAGGCTCAAAGTTGAAAATTATGCCTTTGTCCATTCCCACGTTGGTTAGAGTGAAGGTTCGGTCCAAAACAATGATATTTGGCCTACAAAAATGATGACATAAGGTGGTCCATATATGCTCTTCTAGGTCCTTAAGATTTTTGTATCCTTAATCTTCATTTCGAAAACCCGAGCTTAGCCCTATTACAACCTGTTTTAAGTGCTCACTTGATCCTTGAGATGGGCAGTCTTTGGTTAGTGGAGTCAGGTACGCAGTCGAGCTTATGGTTTAGGTGCATTTGTGCACTTAGCCATTTCATGAGGTCTTTAATAAATTCTTCAAAAAATGCGTTTGTTGATGAAATATGCAAGCTGTTTGTTGCCTTACAATTTATTCTCTTGCATATACTTGAGAGTGAAGCTTTTAAGCATAGCCATTTCTAAGAGAAAAATCGAGAGTATGCCCTGTGAGTTTGGATTGCACTTGTTCGAAACATGCTATCATTCACTGTATAACTTAAGTTCTCCATATCTTGCTTAGTCATATGAATGTCACAGGTTTATTAACCATGGAATTATCTATGCAATTTTGATTAAGTGTTTAACGTGAAAGCCATGAGTTTGGAGTCTCTGAACAACAACAACAGTTAGGGGAAGTAGAGTCATTTACTTTTTTTGTCGAGTCGTTGTTTTTGTTTTGTATTTTTGGTTTGCTAAGGGACTAGCAAAGCTAAGTGTGGGGTAGTTTGATAGGAGCAAAAAAGTGTTGATGATATTATTGATTATGTGCCTCATTTTAGCCTTATTTCTCCTTAGTTTAGTGTTTTGAGTCATTAAGTCATTTTGAGAGTCTTGTTGAGGTTTGAGTGAAATAGGCGGAAAAAGTAAAATTCATGAAGAATCCTAGCTGGATCAGGATTCCTCACCGTCATGCAAATCTGTGGGCCTTAAGATAGAATTATGGGAGTATTTTTCTGAATTAAATTGTTTTAATTCTTTTTATTTTATCAAAGAATTTAATTTTGTGCCCTTATTAAATCAGGTTGACCAAGCAATGAAGAAGGGAAATAAAGAGAGAAAGACGTTTTCAGCTGAAGAATAAAGGAGAAAAGACGTTTTCAGTTGAGGAATAAAGGAAAGATGTTTCAGCTGAAAATAAATAAGAGAAAGACGTTTCAGCTCGGAAATTAAAGGAATTTCCCCATTATGAGAGGAGTTAAGGCCATAAAGGAGACGTTTTAGTTGGGAAAGCCAACTAATGATCCCCTATAAATAGGCAACATCCAGAACTGAATTTGCATCACTTCCCAGCCAAGATCATTTCCTGGCCTATCACTTCCCAGCCAAGATCACTTCCGAGCCAAGATAATTCATTGTCTATCACTTCCTGGCCAAAAACCATTCCAAGACTGCCCAATTCACTCCTCAAACATCCATCTCCTACAAAGACCGTGACCACCATCTATCCATCAATCTACAAAGCTCTTAGGCGCTGAGTCAAGGACGCTCCACCACCATTGCAGAGACAAGTTCATCACCTTGTTGCTAATTCTCTGAGGAAAGCTTCAAAGTGTAACTATGACTCTACTTATAATTTTTGTTTTGGTTTTGTGTGTTTCAATTTGCGAGTTGTGTAATTGGAGACACGGAATTTTCAGAATATTTTTATTAATATTTTTGAGATTTTTAGTTTATTATTGAGTTAATTTTAATTTCGAGAATTCTTTTATGATGAATGTTACAATCTTGTGCCCTTTTACGTGTTTAGGTAATTTTCAGAGTTAGGTTCATAAGTTTGCATGCTAGAATAACGGTGAGAGTCTTGTGTGTTTGCTTAATTTGCCAGAGTAATTGTTTTGTTAAGACGCTGAGTTAAACAAGTAGTAATTAGTTCTAACGGGTGGTAAAAATCATGCTTTAATGATTAAATGATTCTGAAAATTACGTGTTAAATTCTATGTGTAATGGTTAATTTGCACGTGTGAGTTGATTCGAGGGTTAGATAATACTACTAGTTAAGAGAATTACGCTGAGTATTTTCGAAAATTAGTAGTATTAGGTTTGGTAAGGACTTTTCCGATCCAAGCCTACATTAGAACGAATCAGATAAATGGATTGATCCGCTGAGGCTTTTCATTTGAGCTCTTATCTAGGCATTTAATATGGGCACATTTTTGTAGCATGTTGAAATGGATTTTCTGTTTTTACACTTAGTAATTTCTGAGTGATATTGGTCTAGGTTAGGGAAGTCGATCATTGTATATAGGTTTATTTGTTTTGTTTTTTTATTTTAAGTAGATTAGGAACCAAAATTCAAAACCCCCCATTTTATTCTTTTATTTGTTAATTGACCTTTTTGTGTAGGTGTACCCTACAATCCCCGGACTGAACGATCCTTGCTTATCCTATACTGACAACTACATTTTGCAGGGTTAAATTGTGAGACTATTTCAGCCGCATCAACAAAGCGCAAGAGTTTCAAGAATCACAAAATAGTGAAACAAAGAAAGAAAGAAAGAAAGAAAGAGAGAGAGAGGGACAAACTGT
>JANPXK010000410.1:0-51825 GCA_024704745.1 Rosa lucieae | reverse complement strand
TTTGGTTCTTTGGGCTTGGACGTAGCTGGTGGGCTCGATCTAGGCTAGAGATAGGGTTTGGGCTCACTTTGTGGACCCAGCCCAAGTTGTTATTTTTAATTTATATATTTTTCCTATTTTAAGTTGTTTATTTGTTTTGCGCATTTTGCGAGCAATAAGTCCCTGTATGTGTCATGTAGGGCTAGTCGGGATGTGTGCCTATATGTGCACTCTAAGTGCCTTGTCTGCTCTAGATAGGCAGCGAGTTCTTGTTTCGTCAAATGGTCGCTACCTCCTAGTGGCAAGGTGAAGCTAAGTATCACTGGATGTTTTTTCCAGTGGCAACATGATGGGAAAGCTGTGAGTATGAAAATTATGCTATGCTGTAATCGAGTTGCAGATTGAGTTATCTTTTCGTTGTCTCACTGCTGTAAAGCAAATAGAGTCGTCTGTATAGCGTTTTTTGCTAGTTTGTGCGTAATTGAATACAATTGTTTAGTAGAGAGTCATGATATTATTTCAGGATGTTCTCTAGGTGCCTATTGTAATTAGGGGTTTAGGCTCAATGTTCCCCCTTTGTATTCGACAATTTCATTAGTCAAAACTTGAGAGCAGTCGCACCAGCCCTTTATTAAAAAAAAAAAAAAAAAATTAAAACAGCAAAGATGTTTCGGTCCTTTACTGACTTGCTTACATTTTAAACACTTGTTGGCTAGCCTGACCATCCTCTGCCCTACGTGCTTAGGACGCTCCCACACATTATGGGCACTATTAAGGGGATGTAGTCTTAATTTGTTCTTGCACCAAGCTAATAAAAGGTCCAATTGAGCTCCACTTGGTTACCAAGTGCACAGGTTATGGTCATGCTACGTGTCTTACTCATAGCCATGTCCAATAAGGATGAGCCCTCATCTTACAAAATAGTTTTCCTCTTTTTGTAGAATTTACCAACACCAAAAGAAAACTGGAAGGAATGAAGATAAGGCACTTGTGGAGAGCTTGTGCTACAAACACTTCCATTCAAATCTAAGCAACCAACTAAAGAGCCATCCAAAGGCTCACATTCACTTAGCAACTCCAGCCAGTAGGACTCATATATTATCCTACTCACCTGGCCTCCCTCCTCTTATTTCACTTCAACTTTCCAACTTTCCCATACCATTTTCCTCTGCTAGATTCTGTTATCAATAAACCTAAAATGGCCTCCTTTACAATGGTGTTTGCTCCCAACCACCAGAGTAAACACCCGAGTGTACGCGGCAACCGCAGCCAAGGGCGCAGGAGGAAGCAAAGAAGAGAAGGGTTTTATTGGTTGGCTAGGTGGAGTTATTGCAAAGGAGGACCAGCTGCTAGAGGTTGATCCCATACTCAAGAAGGTTGAGGGTAAGAGTGATG
Organism: Rosa lucieae; assembly: GCA_024704745.1. Lineage (NCBI taxonomy): Eukaryota > Viridiplantae > Streptophyta > Magnoliopsida > Rosales > Rosaceae > Rosa > Rosa lucieae. Next base: position 50,451 of record JANPXK010000410.1, on the reverse strand, counting down.
GAACCACCAGCGGCCGCAAGAACACGGTGGTGGAGCCGCCGAAGAAGAAGGGTGGGTTTAACCTTGGAGGCCTTTTCGCAAAAGAATGATTGGTTTTCATTCTCAGCTGGGAATTTCAGGCAGTGTTCTCTGTATCTATATTTGCTTTATTTACTCATTGAGCATTTTGGAACATTAAGCTGTTTCCTTCTTCATATTTCCACATGTAAGGAATTTAATTTTAATTCATTTTGATGATTAGATACATGGTAATTAATATGATATGTTCCAAGATAATTTGATGCCAGATGGGTTCTGAACTGTGAGATTGTATAGTAATCATGTGACTAAAACAGGAAAAATACTCCCAATCTGTTTGTTCTGTTTAGCAATCTAAGAAACGTCCGTATTGAAGATGAGCTTCTCTGTATTTAAAGGACACAAGGCTTCTTTGTTTTCTAAACCTGATCCCAATTGATAGTCAAAGACTTCTTTAAAGGAACCACACCAATCACCCCGTACCTGCAAATGTAATTTTTACATGTTTTAATGGGGTAGGTCAGTTTATTAATTAGCTCTTATCTCATAACCCAAGGAACTGAATTAGTCAAAAACTGAAAGAAGAAAACCAGTTAATCAAATTCATTGGATTGTCTAGGCTTATCAAATTATCTATCGAGCCATAAAAAAGATTCAACAAAAGACAAACAAATTCAATATCTGGTTTACATCAAGCAATACGTGCATTTATACTTTAAGGCCGCCAACTTACTAAGTATATGCATATATAGATTTCCTATTTAGTACATGAAACATCTATACAAGACAACAACCAACGCGTCTTTCAAAGCTTCCATTCTTACAAACTAGGAGTCGATTTAACAGTAACAGTTTGGAATCAACATTCCCAGACTTCAAGAAATTTACGAAGAAACCTGTGACGCAATAGGAGTTGCTCTTGAAAAAGTAGAAGAAGAGTTGATGAACTCAATGCAATCTTCTATGGCCTCTTCTCTATGAGAATCACCCGGAGTCACGTATGGCATTGATCTTCTGGATGAAGAATCATTTCTTGAAGGTTTCGCCCTCGCAGAGGCCATACCCAAGCATAGAGTTCCCGCCACCTTGTCAGCAAAATGTTTGAGTAACCTCATAGGCAAGAATCCCGACCACGCAGAAAGCTTGAACCTAAAGTCTACAAACCTTGTGTTTTGGGTAACTCTGTTACTGGAAGTTTGTCTGGAAAAGAGGACTGTCTTCTTGTTCACATAATCCCTGTTGCTCACCTGGGTCTTGGCTTTTATTGCCATATTCTTATCGAAACTTGAAAGAAAGAGAGATAGAAAGAGAGTGTGTGCAAGTCGAATTGAACAAAGAGATAGCAGGGTAGAAATTTTATAGCGGGTGTGTAAAGCACGAAGGTAGAAGAGTGTCAAAAGGATATGCCAAAAGGAGGATTGGGACGGTGAGAAAGATCTGAAGCAGTAATCAAGAATGAACTTTAGCTAATTGGCTTTCATACTAATGCAAATCTATCCTTGTGAACTTTAGCTAATGGGTTTTCCCACTAATGCAAATCCGTCCTTGTGAAAACAGTTTCTTGCATGTAGAGCAAGCATAAAAAAGTTCTGATCCTTCCAATCAACAAAATACAAAACACGATTAGAGAGGATGAAACTTGAAAAGAAATGATTTTAACACAGCATCAAATCATCAACATGTGCAAATAATCAGTCACAACAAATTTGTGCACAGACTCATGCCTGCAAACATTCACTGTATGACTGTATAAGATCATAGGGTGGGGCGTCTAATTCTCTCCTTCAACAACTATCTGTCGTATCCTGTTGGCGATGATTGAGAGACCCGTTGTGTCCTATTGGGGATGATTGCAAGAGAGACATATACGCCTCATCTGACCAAAAACTTTCACCCTGATAGTTGTGTACGACACATTTACAAAGCAGATATTCATGTCTGCCAAGAAACTCAGGTTTACTAAGGTTTGATCTAATATCAGATAATAAACAGTAGCACCTAATCCCTAAGAAGACTACTGCTTATAGTGTCAGTTTCCTCAGTTTGTTCACTGTATAAATCTACCAGCACCGCCTTCAAATATCTATTCAACTATTAGTTGCAAATCCAATTCAGGACTACTACTAAATCTTGGTGATAATGAGGTTCTCGTCCACTCCAGAAAGAATTTGTAACACTACAGTCTATACATTTGCCCAACAAAACACTCGCCTTATCCAGCCCACAACTGCTTGAGGGGGGTGGTGGAACAAATGGGAAACAATATAAGGCCAGTGTGAAAAAAAGCCAAGAAAACACTTCCACAAAAGTTCTATTGATCCAGAAAAAGAAAAAGGTGAAAAAGGGCCTTATCAAGATGCAACTATGCAAGGAAATGCACAGAAGTCAGCATCCTGTTGGTGGGCGTTGGCTTTCAAAGTTTGTTCTTTGAGGGGATTCCTACTTTTAAGTCCCTTTTGATTTACTGATCGAAAGGTAAAACGGCAAATAGATGGAAGTGGACTACTAGGGCCATTGAGGGAGAGGTATCACTTGGTCGTATTGAGAGGTGTCACTCAGTTTTTTGGTTTCTTTATGCAATAGATAAACAGCACTAAACAGTAGTACGCATTAGAGCTCAAATCTGAAATTTCAGGGACTAAACAATATGCTAAGACAACATCAAAATAAGTACCAGTAAATTTTTTTAAGGAGCCTATAGAAAGCATACCAACAAATGCAATAACTCTCTGGATATCAACTTTTCATTACGCAGAAAATATGGTCTATGAACAAACCACCTAGAGTTGCAAAATCACTGGTTCTACAGAGCATGAGCAGCAGCAGCACAAGTAAACCAGTCCACAAAACGTGAGAAGCAAACTAAATGCCTCCAGTTTAGGTTCGGATAGATATTCAATCAACCAATTAGAAATGAATGGGCTAACAACAAACTCACAATATGACATGAAATATATCTTTCCATTATGTCCACAAAAAGTTCCACAATCCACACTCATAACAACTCACTAACAGCAAATCTTTAGCATTTCTGGGAAAGACAACTTAGAAAGCGGTCGTGTCTATCAGCTGAGAAACCCTTTCAAGATCACCAAAGATGTAATTACAGAAATCATCTAGCAGCATCTTTGGCAACCCCCCTCCAATCTACCATCACACCATTAATTCCTAAAACACCTCAGTAGCCTTATGCAATAAAACAGAAGATACACTGAGGGAACAGGAACAAGCCTCAGAAGTGAAACTTTTTTCTTCTGTGAGCTAATTCTGTATGAAAATTGTTACAGGCAGAGTTTCTGTACAGCATTTGGAAATTCTATAGATAAGATACATTCAGGGAAACAAACTACAGTTTATTATTCAGAACAAGCAAAACCTCTCCACCATGCCCAATGATGTAATCCAAGAACTCTCTAACTCTTCCACTATCTTCAAAAGCCTGAGGAGCATCAGATCACTATCCAAATCGTACCAAACCCCATCAATCGTCCTCAACGAATCCAATGCCTACTTTTCCACAGCCCCGCAAACCTTTTAACCGGAACATTAAGCAGAATTCCCATCAAAGCATCTTCAGCCCCATCTAGATCAATCGAATTAGCCCCCTTGCGACGATCGTGCCAAACCACATTCTTCCCCTTATCTTCTAAAGCAGCAATTAGCACATTTATGTCATAGTTTCCGGTAAGAGCATTATGATGGGGTTTAAAGAGCAGAGATAAGGGTGTCCATGTTTTCCTTGTTGGGTTCTTCAAGAACAAGTTTTGCAGCAATCTCATTCAATCTTGGTCGAGTAAACGCATCTTTTTGCTGTTTTACAACATTGTTTTAGTAATCAGCAAAACCCAATTGAAGGTCCAAACTCATGAATTACCTATTAGTGGGTTTTCTTGTAGAACATTTGTTCTGAGCAACTAACCAAAGTTACGGAAAAATTAACACGAAAAGAGAGATGGGTCTTGAAAAGGGTACCTGGAAGAGATTGTTGAGCGCGTGTAAGAGGCAAAACTGAAGCTTCTGGCGCTCGTGGTAGATTTGGGTATTGCTCGCTCGCCATCTTCAACTTGCACTATTTCAGTTCTTTGACCACCAAGGATTCTGATTTTGTGGAGACAAAACGCTTTCGGATGATTGAACTACTCAGTGAACAAGAAAATGATAAATCAGAAGGAAAAGAATACAAAGATTTTGGCTTTTGCTGTGCAGAGAGTGAAGGTTTTAGATTTACGCGGAGGACATTGACATTTGTTAAAAGTCACCCCTTGAGTTTCTTATTCCGATCTGAGGTCGTCTGGACACTTCAAATTGGGGGTGGGTTGTTGATTCATTCGGGTTGTTGTGTCCTTATCCATACCCGAACCCGAATAGGACTGTTTTGAATAAGAAATAAAAATTAATAAAAAATAAATAAAAGAAAATAAGCTAACAATCTCACCTTTTTTTTTTTTTTTGATATATATTTTTTGATTTTGAACAACAATATAACTCTCCACCTCACCTCTGATGCATTGGCGGAGCTAGGATTTTAAAATAGGGTGGGCTAAAAAAAAAAAAAAACTCTTAAAAGTTTACTAATGCTTTCAATTTTTTTTTTTTGTAAAACAGTAATATGTTTTATTCTTTTCTTAAATTAAACTACATTATATATTAAATATATATTAAATAATCAAATAGCTAAATGACCAAAAAAATCAACATTATAACGTGTGATAGAAATTCGATAACCAAAGTTTAAGACAAAAGAACACACCTACTCAAATTATACCCTGAGCCCTTGAATAGAAGCAAAAATCTTTAATTATTGAATATGTATTATAATTCTCAGTTGGCTCTTTTTTAGACCTAATTTACCCAAAAAAAAAAAAAACACAATTTTTATGTGACTATGCCTCTTAAAACATAATACAAAGAAAATAAAATCAAATACTTCAAGCAATAAATAACATATCATCTATTATTAAGATAATAGACTTTATTAGCCAAAATTGAAAATTTTGACAAATTTAACCTGAAAAAAAAAAATTTGAGATAAATTAAATCAGAAGGATAAATAAGACAATTATAAAACAATTTTTTTATTAAGAAAATTAAAAAGAAATGATTCCACAACCTCTACTTTTCTCTCCCACTATTTGAGTATTTTCTCTCTGTAATAACTACCAATGAATCTACTTCTTCTGCAATAACTACCAACATTTAAAAAAAAAACAAAAACAAAAAATTTTCGTACACATGCAAAACATGTGATTGCAGACTAGTGTATGACTAAAACAAGAAAAGAAATAACATATGGGCTAAGTTTGAAAATTTGAGGTGGGCTAATTTTTAATATTTAATCTGTTAAACCATAATTAAGCTACAAATTTATGTTTTTTCAAAATCTAGGGTGGGCTGTAGCCCAACGGAGCCCGTGTGTAGCTACGCCTTTGCTCTGATGTCAATAAGATTTAAATCCATGACTTTTATGATATTAGTTAGACTAGCTAACTAACAAATCACGGCTCATCGACGCTAACAATCTCACTTAATTCTCCTTAATTGTTTTTTTTTTAAATTGAAAAAAAAATCTTTTATAAAAAAGGTTACATTAGCCAAAATAAAAATAAATAAAAATCTAAAAAGCAATGGCTTCTCTCGGAGTCTTGTTATGGCAATATAGAGGTTAGAGCATGTCCAAGGGTGATTATTTCAAAGATTTAGTGGGTGCATTGCTCTTGGCAAGAGCTCGCTTGGGAGCTTCAATTTGACATCTTTGGGTTTGGGGAACCTCTTTATATTGTCTCACGGTTGTGGTTTGGCGTTCGGTTGACAAAGTTGTAAGAAGTCACTTTAAATGGTGGTTCATTTTCTTAATACGTGCTTATATCATTTCATACCATATTAGAAGTATCAAAATATCACAGCAAATCCATCCTAAAAAAATAAGCAATCTAAAAGGCCAACAAATGCCCAAAACTTGCATTATTACAATGCAACTAAGCTCGTTCCCTCAAATAAAATCACTAGCACAATATCCTATGGAACTTCTTGTTTCATATAATATTGTGCTTGCGATTTGCGAAAATATCAGTTAATAACAGTAAACATTGTTATGCCAAAATTAATTTTAAAGGTAATTTGGATATTAAAATATAGCTAAGATCTAATTACAAAAATTTCGAATGTGACCTTAAGTCTGGCTTTTTGGATTCAGTGAGATTTCTCTCGTCTAGCGGCGCCCCAACATGTCCTCGATGTTGTGTGGTCTAATGATGGGCAGGTGGTTGATGCTATTGCTTGGGAGCGTTGTTTTCTCGAAGTATTGGCAAGATGGTGTCGGCGATGGATTTTAGTGCGAAGTCTCTGAGGTGTTGTGGTTGTTTTGCACAAAGTCGGTGTGCTATCCTGGATTGACGGCAAGACGGGTTGTGGAGGTGTTGCATCGATGGCGGTGTGGGTCATGAGATGCTAGATTGTGACGGTGTGGGTCGAGGTGGCACGGGGGGTGGTGGAGTGGTCTGGCAGCGTTGAAGCTGCTGTATGGATGACTAGTGTGTGTGGAGGAGACAGAGATTGGACTTGGGTTAGACCAAGCTTGCTAGATTTTAAGTCAGGACTTTCCTTTGGACTGTCCTCTTGGGCTTGGTGATTTTGGCTGAGGTTTTTGCCCTAGGCCTATAGTATGTTTATAGCTTAGTTTATTTTCAAAAATTCTAGGGAGCTATGCATTTTACGCACTATTTCTAGCGAATCTTTTAGAGTAGTATCAACTACTAAAGGAGTATTCAAGAGATTTTATTACCACTGTGGGTACTACCACATCTTCTTGTCTTATATAGTAGCGGAATTGTATGTAATAGTCATTCTGCTTTGAGATGAATAAAATTGAAGTCTGAATTGGAATTGATTCAATCAAACAAAAAATTACGAAAATTTCAAAGAAATTTAACGGGCTCGTTTAAGACACAACACGACGCGTCGTCAGGCTTCAAACGGATTAGGCAACGGCGGAGTCGACAGTGGCAGTGGATAACAGATAAACAGCTCTCCCATCATCACTCAGTCTCCCACTCTAACTCAACCCAACAATGGCGACCTCCTCATCACTCTCCTTCTTCACCTCCTCAATCTTCCTCACTTCCTCTTCCCACAAACCCCTCTCCACCACCCTCCTCAGACCCAGCTCCCTCAAATCCCCCAAACCCCTAACCCTAACCGCCGAGCTCGCCACCCTCCCCGTCCTCTCCTTCACCGGCGACAAGGTCGGCGAGACCTTCCTCGACCTCAAGTCCGCCCTCCCCGACACCGCCCGCGCCGTCGTCCACCGCGCCGTTATCCACGACCTCCAGAACAAGCGCCGCGGCACCGCCTCCACCCTCACCCGCGGCGAGGTCCGAGGCGGAGGCAGAAAGCCCTACCCGCAGAAGAAGACCGGTCGGGCCAGGCAGGGCTCGACCCGGACCCCGCTCCGACCCGGCGGAGGAGTCGTGTTCGGGCCTAAGCCCAGGGACTGGAGCATCAAAATTAACCGCAAGGAGAAGCGGCTGGCGATTTCGACGGCGGTGGCGAGCGCGGCGGAGAACACGATTGTGGTGGAGGATTTCAGCGATGAGTTTGAGAGGTTGGAGAAGCCGAAGACGACGGAGTTCATTGCCGCGATGAAGAGGTGGGGGCTTGACCCCAAGGAGAAGACGACCTTCTTTATGCTGGAGGTTGCGGATAAGGTGAAGCTTTCGAGTAGGAATATTGGGACTTTGAAGATGTTGACCCCCAGGACGCTGAATCTGTTTGATATTTTGAATGCTGATAAGTTGATTCTCACGCCGGAGACGGTGGACTATTTGAATGGAAGGTATGGGGTTGATTTCGAAGGCGAGACTGAGGATGAGGATGGTGAAGATGCAGGGGAAGAAGAAGGGAGTGAAGGTTGATTTTTTGTCTTTGTTGCTTGTTTGTTGTATGCTATGAATGTGCATTGATGTGTGGTTTACTTGAAATTCATTTCAGGGTTTCGGTAGCATTGAAAATTGCATATATGTGCTTGTAGGTTGAGTTATGCAACTCATGAATGTTAATGTATGCAATTTGCTTTATATGCATTTCTGCATTTAGTTTTCAATCTGGGTTTCTAGCATGTCTACTGCAGTGTTTTAGCAGTGAGAATGTACATATAGATAGAGCAATGAAAGCTTATGCTTGTTCTGATAAGGTTATGCAATTCCTGCACATTCTATGCTTTAACCCAGCCAAAATTAGCAGTCATCCACATGCTTGTTAGAATAATATGTCATTAGGTTCCAATTTTCTAAATTGAAAACACTTTTGCAAGGCAAAGTGCATACCTTTACATGGTGTGTATGTGCTATGCTTTTCAGAGGAATCTTTCATTGTGCTTGTTTATTTATGAAAATCATATTGGTTTGCTCATGTGAGTTGCACCTGCAGAAATGATTAGTAATAGATTACCATGGCTGAAAGTAGTTTGCATTTAACACTAGCTATCAAAAACTTTATCAAGCTTTACCAACATTTTTTATATGCAAGCAGCTATGGCTTCTACGTTTTTAACTGTTGCATGAAAGCTGCTGCTGTATGCAACTTTGTACAGGAGAAGTGTTGTTGGATGGTATTTTGGGATTTTTCTGTTTGTTGATCTGATTTTATTTTTGTTTTTTTCCTTTCAATCTGTGTTACAGGAGCTGTGGAGGATGAGAGTTTTGATGCAGCAGAATGATGGCACAGAGTGAAGAGTTTTCTTTTCAACCGCTTTTTGTTTCTCCAAAAATTGACCTAGGATTCATTTCAATTTATCCTGGTAAGGTCCTGTGCCTTCTAAGTGACAACCATTTCTGCTTGGATTGACTAGATTGCAGGCTGGTTTGGTAAATTGAGTGTGCATCATTTTTGTTTGTAAAAATTTGCAAATTAGATCAATACAAGTGTATTTACTTGGACATCATCCAATGTTGTATCTTTTAATCAGTTATCCCAATTAATATCTATTGGCTGCAACTTGTCATCAATTCATCCGCTTTGCACTAGTATCTTTCTTGAATCTTGATATTATATGCTTCTGTACCCCATTGCTCGTGATGTATTATTTTGTCTCCTTGGAATAATCATGTTTCTGTTCCTTATATTTCGCATTTCATGTTGTTCACAAGAAGACTTGGACGATTTAAAAGGTAAAAGTATCAAGGAGTTGTTATAAAAGTTTATGGGCATTGATACATCGGGTGAGCACAGATATTATGTGGTTAATATAAAGTTTGTCACTTTGTGTTGAGTTCCAGAGATTAGTCCTTGAGTAGAAGGACTTGTTGTTTTTCTCTGTTATGCAATTTTTAGGAGAAACAAACTGTAACTAACAAAAAAAACAATAACAACATCCAGGACAAAGAGTCCAGTAGCCTAACAATAAACAGCAACAAAATCTAAGTCCAACTGCATTCAATCCTAAAGAATGATCTTGAAATTGTGTAGAGACCAATGGCCGAAGAGATACGCAAGAAACAGCCAGCAGAGCTCAATTCCCCCTGTTATGCACTTGTATGCTCAAGCTCTTCTGACTCTTTCTATATCTAGATCATGACCCTTTGACAACGCTGTGGTTGTTACTTGTTACACTGCTCTTCACTAAAACTATTTATCTACTACTATTAGTACATCTTCCTATAAATTAGGATGTCCTGAAATATAAGATGGAAAACTTGAAAGATATGCATGTTGCTGACTTTTCTGCACCCTAATTTATCGGAGGCAAATCCATGAATGTCAGTGGCAATATTGCACGCCTCCGACCGTGACGAATGCTTGACCTAGATCTATGAGTCAATTGACATGGCATTCGGAGCAACTGAAAACACTCCCCAGTAAAATAGAAGACTAACAACATGTATGGCACACGGTGACAGGAGTCAGGAAGAAGAAGTGAAAGCAATGAAGCTAGTGCAAGTAGACCAACAGATCTCATGGTAACGTGAAACAGATAGGTGTGACTAGGAAATCTTTTCGTGGCCCAAAGAGATAAGCAATACAAAATTAAGCTAGCAAAGAAAACCATGATGGTTGTGTGATGTGTTTCAAATGGTGAAGAGGTCTGAGTTTGTGGGAATTGGATTTGGACAAAGGAGACAAACACGGTGACAATGAAGGCAAAAATGGCATGTGTGGGAGTTGAAGTGGAAGGAGGTGGAGGAGGTGGAGCTTGTTGATTGATGATGACCAGAGTATTGAATGAGGGCTGTGTTCTAGGATGGGGGAGAGACATTGTTTAGTATGCTGATTGCCGAACCAATTGAGGATTTGGCACTTGGGTTTGTTATAAGGAGAAATGGCAGCGAAGAGAGGATATATGTAGGAGTGAAATGGTGGAGGGGAGACAATCAAAGAAGGTGGTGTTAGAGTAAAATATAAAATAATGGTGGTGACTTTGCCAAAAAAAAAACAATAATCAAAGAGGAGGTATTAGATTGTTAGAGTAAAATAATGGCAGCGAAGAGAGGATATACGTAGGAGTGAATCCCCTCCACCATGACAATCAAAGAAGGTGGTGTTAGAGTAAAATATAAAATAATGGTGGTGACTTTGCCAAAAAAAAAACAAAAATCAAAGAGGAGGTATTAGATTGTTAGAGTAAAATAATGGCAGCGAAGAGAGCATATATGGGGAGACAATCAAAGAAGGTGGTGACTTTGCCAAAAAAAAAAAATCAAAGAAGGTGGTGTTAGGGTAAAATAATGGCAGCGAAGAGTTAGAGTAAAATAATGGCTGTGAAATGGGGTTCTAGAGTAAGGACCAAACTCAGAGTCACAGACTTCTGTTGATCCTGTGTTGTCAAATTGGTAAGGTTAGACAAATGAACTATTTATGAGTACCTATTTGCTTCTGTTGATCCCGCGCTTTGCTGCGGGTAGTGTAACTATTTTTTAGTCATTTAACAATTATCAATTGCTTTATTTCTAATTGAACAAACAACAAAAATCAAATTACTTTATTTCTAATTGAACAAACAACAAAAATCAAATGAAGTTCACAGTTTCAAAACAGTAAGAATCCAAATAGCGAAACCAATTCAAAACAAAATTGAAAAGAAACGAAACCAAAATTAAAAAAGGAATGCAAGTTGAGTATTGTTCTTCACTTTTTCACACTTTAATACCAACAGTAATCAAGTTAGAAGTTTAGAAGAGTAATTTACTTGATGCTCTGCTCTCTTCCCGTATATGTAAATCCACTTAAACGACTATGTTTGAAAAGTTAAATAAACTTCAGGGACATAATAACAGTATATACTGAATTTCCTGTGGTGATTTTAAACATTAGCCATATCCAGCATCATCTTGTATCAATCCAATTTTGATGAGAAGAATAGCATCGAGTTGGTCCACTTTTTATTTAATTTTGTTTAAATATCAGATTCTTTTATTTAATGGAAGTTAATGAGATGTTTCTTTCCTGATCCATAAGTTTCTCTGAAGTTTCCAATACTCTGTTTGTAATGGTATGCTATACATACATTATATCGAAACTAAACAAACAAAAATAAACTGAAGTACATTGTTGTTGACTGAAAAATGTAAAGAATTAATTATGTATGCACCAATTACCTTCACAGGTGGTGATCATGCCTCTGAACTTTACAACCATTAAGTTAATGTTCTTAGTTTTCCCCTCTCAATATTCTTAGATGTGTATTTAGCACCTCAGAATAATTGCTTCAGCTGCTATTCTAGCCTGATAGTTAAGGTAAACCTTCACCTATTTGAAAGTCAATCTTTAATCACAGATTAATAAGACCGATCCAATTATCACATGATCAGTCAATGAGATCATCCAACTCTATATAGCATCCTATCCTTTCCTAGGTTTGTCCATTTGAACATTTTCACGGGCCCAGTTTGGGATTGATTCCCAACCTGCTTTTGAGCCTAAAAGTGATTTTAGGTCTAAATTTACCAAACACCATATATGTCCTAAAGCTGATTTTGAAGGAATCAATTCTCTAAAAAGCTAGTTTATGAGAAGCAGCAAATTGCTGCTTTGCGAAACTGATTCTGCGGAACCTCTCCGAAAAAACACGGAAGGTTTAAATGAAAATTTTGAACTGTCTATTTTGTCCTCATTCTTTTCTAAAAATCACATTGAACCCAGCCTTATCTCTTCCTTTCATTGCAGATGCGCGATTGTTCCCTCTGCATCGTTCTCCTCTGCTGCTCTTTTCTTTGCCGTCAAATCCCTAACCCTAATCCTCATCGGCACAAATTGGGAGAGAAGCCCTCTACTTCTCCTCCCTTCGTCTTTGAGAAACATCATCAGAAATACGAGAGGAGCTATTTCTGATTGTCTTCCCATCCTTCCCTCTCTACGGTCAAGTATTCAAGCATTCTTCTGGTCTTCTTCAAAAACTTGGTAGTGCAGCATCGTTTTCCAATTCTAAAAGGTAAAACCTCATACCAACTCTTTTACAGAACTATCTTTATCTGGTTTTAGATTTGAGATTTTTGTTCTTAGATCTGTTCGGTTGATTTTGGGCGTATGCTTGGTTGTTCTTAGATTTTGGGCGTATGCTTGGTTGCTTGATCTGTTTGGTTGTTCTTAGATCTATTTGATTAGATTTGAGATTTTTGTTCTTAGATCTTTTTATGTATATATGTGTTTGTTTCATGTGAACCACTACTAGAATACCAGATGAAAGAAACGATTACAAATAGAGAAAGAATATTAATTTATTAGTCTTTTGATTACTTTCATTTTGTAGGCCATTTGAGCTTGACTATTGTTCTCACAATCAATGATCTTTCTCACGATTTGAGCTCGACAAAGACACATATGCCACAATTTGTGTAAACCTTAAAAGCAAAGCAATAGAGTATTTCAAAGACCATTCCGAATAACAGTTTGATAAATAAAAATTAATCTGATCAATTAATATTTAGTTAACTTTTCTCTGTTGGTTTGCTAAAATTAGTACAAATTTGCACGGGGAATTTTATAAAGCCTGTAGCTGTATAATGAATCTTTTTTCAGAATGTTGGTGACTGTTTGAGACTTGTTTCTGGCTACTAAATGTTATGGACTTCAGATGAAATAGCAAATCTTTAGGCAAATGTTTGGTTTGGGGCTTGTGGTTTGATTTTTCTGCAGATCAATGCATGATATTATTCTTAATACTCTGCTGGATTTAAGTTTGAGGTTGCATTGTTGAGTTTCGGGGTCTTTTTTATTATTATCCTAAATTATGCATGTGACCCAGTATGGTTTCCATCTTTTGAATTATCACCACTAGTTATACAGTTGAATCGATTTGAGCAATAGGTACTTATTTCTGTGACCTGTTTTTGTTGGAATTACTCTTTATTGTGGTTCTGAAGTATTTCAACTTAATTGTGTTTTGTGGTCGTGTACTATGACCAGGTCACTTGGGTCATGTGCTCAGCAAGACCTGTGGGAATTCAAACATCTGTTAATCCTAGCTTTTGATTTCCAACAGGTACAAACGATAACTTATTTACTAACCAATGTTTGTGAAATTTTGGTTTTAGTTCATCACTCTTTTCCTGTTCTCAAGCTAGTTTATGGTAACATGATAACTTTTAGGTCATTTTTTTTTTTCTCGACTACATTTTCCAGTACCTTTCTTTGACATTATAATTTAAATTCTGTACTTCTTTACTCCGTTGGTCCTTGTTCTTTTCAATTTTTCATCCCAAATGATTCTCATTCATATTTTATTTTATTTCTTAGACTTCATTAATCATTCTTTAACGTTGCCCCACTATGTGAAGATCAGCAGAACTTATTTAGTTACAATAGCATCTCGACATCATGATCATCCATCAGTGACACTTCCCTCACATTCAACAGATGAAAAAAAAAATCACACTTTAAAAAGAACTAGTTGTGATCACTGACTGTTCAAAATTAAGAAATGGAGTAGTGGAAAGAATATCAACTGGTTCTGTATCACTAAGAATTGATACAATGCTTGGTTCTATAAAGTTGTAAGAAAACATACAGTAAAATTTGCAGATTCGTACCATCATTTTTGGGGTTTACCATTATCTTTTTGGCTAACTGGGATACCATCATTTTTGAACTGAAGAATATATAGCTTTCCCCATTTTTGTGTTTACTGTTGTTTCTTCTGTGGGGTGGGTTTCTATTTTTGGCTTGTTGTAATCATGAAATCAAACTGGTAAACCACTAATGGCTCTGTTAAAATGAGTAATGGCAATGTTATTTTTTCTTTTTTTGGTTACCTTGCTAGCAATGAATAGCCTATATTTGGAGTCTAATGTTTACTTTGTATGTTAATTTTTAGTAAGCAGTACTCGGGTGTTGTTGCTGGAGCTAGGGACGCATTAATAAGTGGAGTGCCCTCTTTATTGGATGTCGGAATTATTGGATGTGGTTGCAGCAAAGAGTTGATCAAGAAGATGAACGATTGAGAAGTTTGAAAGACGAGTTGGGTGTTGCAGCAATGAATGCATCTACTTAGCATTTAGTTGCAAATTTGTATTGACCTTAATACATTTTGTGTAATGTTTCCCATTGACCATGGTGGGGGAATGTTTTGTGTAATATTCTCAACTCATTTGTATAATATTTAAGGGTTTAAGGTAATTTTGGTCCAAGCAAATATATAACCAAACAAATTACAAAAAACTAAAATTGCTTATATAATTTGTAGAATTGATATATATATATATATATATATATATACAGTCCGTCTCAGGTGCGGACGGTGCGGATTTCCTGTTTTCGACCACTTTCCGGCCACATTTTTACATCTTAACCGTTCAGTTTTTAGGTCCTAGTGTATAGATCACCTCTGCAAAATTTCAGCCAATTTGGTGATCGTTAAGGCATCCAAAACTGCAATTTATCATTATAAATACGAACGGTTCCGGTTCGACAGATTCGGTCCGTTCGTGTAAAATGCAGTTTTGGATGCCTTAACGATCACCAAATTGGCTGAAATTTTGTAGAGGTGATCTATACACTAGGACCTAAAACCTGAACAGTTAAGATGTAAAAATGTGGCCGGAAAGTGGTCGAAAACAGGAAATCCGTACCGAAAATTCAGTACGGACGTCCGCACCTGAGAAAATTCCTATATATATATATATATATATATATATCAACGGGAGGGTTCGAAAGAGGACGTCCGTGGGTTTCTAAAACTGCGGATGAACTCTTCTCAGCCGTTGATCTGGTTAAATGAAAAGCAACGGCCCAGAGAGGAAGCTTCCAATAACAATTGCAACGACCAAACCAAACTTTTCAAACCCATCTGGAAAGTCTTCATCCCAACGACCAAACCAAAGTTTCTCTCCTTCTCCACCCAAAATCGATGTCTTCCAATCCATGTCTTCTCACCATTGATGCTTGAAACCCATCTCAGTTTGCAAGATTGTTGCAACCCAAGCTTTCTTTTGTTTTCCTCTCTCTCATAAAAATTGTCACCAAACCTCGTCATCTCCTTAGTCCTCCTCACTGCTGCCGTTTGGGTTTGATGATAACATGGTCACCGGAGTTCATCACCGGTGAAGACCCTGATAAAGGTCCCCAAGTCACTGTATAAGGTAAAGCTTTGAGTTTTCTAAGTTTGAAGATTTGGGATTTTTGGGACCTCCCTTGAAGTTTTCGCGCCAAAAGTTGGAGACTTTGAAGCAGAGAAACACAACTAGAGTATGGGTTCTCTCTCTTTTCTGATTTGTTTGATTTCCAATTACAAAATTTAGGGTTTTACCATATTTGGGACTTCTCTTCTTTCTGTTTCTGGGTTTCTTCTTTCTTTCTATCTTTTATTTTCATCGGCACTGCTGACTGACAAATTTAGGTTGGGTGTATGTGTGCTTTTCAGTTTCAATTGAATGGAGTCGGAGGATGATCAGGTTTTTATTCCTCAAGTAAAGGCAGAGCTGATGCCTAAATTACACCAACAGTTTGAAACAATAGATGATGTTGCTGCTTTCTACAATAGATATGCAAAAGAAGCAGAAAATATTTGGGGCGAAAATAAGAAACAAACATAAAGCTCTCTAAGTCGCAGAAAATATTACACACTTGGAAAACAGATAAAGTGATAGAAGTTCCAGAGTTAATGAAATCTACACTAGCAATCTTGATTCATACACATAGCAGCAACAGAAACTAAGGACAATAGATACATCAACGGATCGACTCGCTAACTAGTTATTGAAAGGAAAAATCTCAATTATGGAATCTTGCATAAAAAGATTAAAAAAAAAAACCCTAAATTTTGTAATTAGGAATCAAAAGTATCAGAAAAGAGAGAACCCATACTCGAGAAACACCCTAGATGACTGTATGTGCTTCCAAGCCTCCAATTTTTGGGGCGAAAATTCCAAGGTAGGTCAATACCATTGGAGGACTGCAACTTTTGTGAGAGAAGGAAAAAGAACGAAGCATGGGTTATGACAATCGTGCAACCTGAGGCGAGTTTCAAACATCAATGGTGGGAAGACATGGATTTTGGATGGAGAACTGGAGACCGTGACTCTGGTTTCATCGTTGAGGGTGAGACTGAGGAGTCGGGTTGCCGTACCAGATCTATTTGACACGATTGTTATTGGAAGCTTCCTCATCTGAGCCGTTGCTTTTCATTTAACCAGATCAACGGCTGAGAAGAGTTCATCCGCAGTTTTAGAAACCCACGGACGTCCTCTTTCAAACCCTCCCGTATATATCAATTCTACAAATTATATATATATATATATATATATATATTAAGATGGAAATGATGCATTGATAACTTGAACTAGTGTACAAGGACAATACATGAGAAATTTTTTAATTTGGTATAGTTACATAATCGGAAAACAAAGTCATGTATTTTAGTAGCATCTTTTATCATCTATGCCCATTTTGGTAATTATACCCAACCAAAGCACTTTTTACTTATAAGTTACCAAACACTCAGAAATTGCTTTTGGATCACACAGCACTTTTAAAAACAGTTTACCAACACGTCAGCTGCTTCTCTCGCAGCAATATTAGAAGTGATTCTTCTCGCAGCATATCAGAAGTGATTCTTCTCACAGCACAGCAATCCCAAACTGGGCCTAAGTCAAATTTGAAAATTAATCCTTAAGCTGCCAAAAAAACACAACCAGCGAGATCATCATTTAGTCATCACATTGTTACATAGCCATTTGTAGACTTTGAACAAAACTGCCACAATATCTCTAAACATTAACAAACAATGTCCAAGAACAGCCAAATAACTTCTATTTATTTCGTTAATTAGATTTCTATACGGCCATCCAATCGTATCAGATTATTTTGTTTAATGAAAGTTAATGAGATCTTTCTTTCCAAATCCGTAATTTTCTTTGAAATTTCTAATACTCTATTTCTAGCGCTCACGTATATACAGTATATATTCAAACTGACCAACCAGAAAGAAAGAAAAAAAGAACATAAAAGGAATCGAAAATTTTTAAACCAAAAAAAAAAAGAAAAAAAGAAACTGAAATCTCTATCTTCTAATTTTTTCAATCAACCATCAAAATCGCAAAGTGCAGGACAAACAAAGTACTCAAAAGATCACAATCTGTATCAGTCAAAAGGCAAAGTCCAGAACATGATCCTAAACACAAAACTATAACCAAAATTGGAGAAACCAAAACCTAAACTCAAATTCAACTTAGAACACGTGACTTGAATGAATAACATGACTAAACTTGACAAAGATTGCCTCTTTGGAAACACATTCCTAACAAAATTTTTGACACACTGTAGATTGCAGATAGTGAAAATCTTTGCTTCTTACAGTAGTAACAATTATAGCTGCTGCTGCTTATAATATCATATTACCAAATATATATATATATATATATATATAATCCACCATCACATCCCTATACGTTCTTATTATGATCGTCATATAACACCAAAGTTGATACAAAGTTCTTAAGTTACCAAATTGATAAAACCATTCCACTCAAATACCTATATCTCTAACCCCAGCACAAACAAACTAAAAGAAGAAGAACACAGCAAAAAACACAAATTTCGGAACCTGCAATCCCTACTCTCCAAACCAAACTCATATCTATACTCCTCTTCTTCCTCTACCCATTTGAACACACCACTGAACCACATTTGGAAAAAATTATATTGCTATTACAATACTTAAAGGCCTCGGCAGATACTAAATCTTAGCCAACTCTTCAATTAAGTATAAACAGAACAAACTCAGAATCAAAACTCTGAAATTACAGAATCAAATTCAATCACAAAAAAAAAAACCCCAATTCAGTAACCCTAACCGTAAAAGCTAATCAAACTCAACACAATAAAACTCAATTCCCAATTTCCGAAACCCAGAGTCAATAACATGAATCAAAAGAGAAAACAAAAACGAAAAAAACATAGAAATCTGGGAAACAATACCTTCGATACAAAACGCTTTCTCTCCACCGATCTGAATCTTGCAGACAGATTCGACACAGACCTTCTTTCCCCTCGCAGCAAAATGAAATCACCACTCTCTCTCGGTCTCTTTCTCTCTCTCGGTCTCTTTCTTGCTCTCTCTGTTTCGAGTGTACTTCCTCTAGAAACCACGAACGAAATCTACGTGTATTTGACTTGATTATAGAACGATGGCATCTCGTAAATCAGAGAAACATAAGGGTAAAAGAGTCACTCCACTTTGTTCACAGTGATAAACAGGAAACCGGGCAACTGAGCTTTAGTATATTGTATAATTTGCAGAAAATGGCTAAAATGGTGGGGTTAGGACAAGCTACTATAGAAATTAGGAAATGTGCCTGTTAGCGTGTGAGATTAAGGGTATTTCCTGGTGTTTTCTTCTTGATCGAGTAGGGTATTTCCTACTTTCGTGGTGTCGTCCTCATATTTCCTCATGCTTTAATCCTCGCCCTCCATCTTGAGCTTTTATGGCCAGGATTTCCCCTGCTCTTTTTTTTCTTTTCTTTTTCCAGATCTTATTTCCTTCTCTATTTCTCCGTCTTTCTTTCCACATTTCCTCTTGCTTTAATCCTCGCTCTCCATCATAATCTTATGACCGTTATATCAAAATGGAGGGCCACGATTAAGCACAATGAAACATGACCAAGCCGACGTGAGGACTTAGGATCCTTGCCCAAGTTGTCCTGGAACGCCACATAGTCTACTCTGCATGCTCATTGATGTAGAATCGATGTAGCTCCTTATCCCTCATTGATCATGAAGCTCCCATTGATCATGTAGAGCTCCTTATCCCCCCTGAACGTGTTACTTTCTCCTTTTCTTTTTGGTCTTCTCTTTGCCAATTCTGTCATTCCCTTACACTCCCATTCTCTCTCCTGCCAGGGGAGTCTCCATCCCCATTCTCAGGCCAATCAAAGCTCACTGGATTTTTCCTATTGTCTTTTCTGAAAACTAAAATCAACAACCCAACAACAAAAGATTACATAACACTACTAGAATTATAGCCCCAGACATCGGTCAAAAACCGATGAGAAAAAAAATTCCAACCGATGTCTTTGTGGGTGATGAGAAAGATCCGGAAAATGCAGACATCGGTTTTTAGCCGATGTCTAAATTCGGGTAGACATCGGTTCCTTATAAAAAACCGATGTAAAGAAGTTTAAATGATAACAAACTGCATGCTTTACTATTGTTAAACCCACATTTTATTGTATTTAAAGCTTAAAAAGAAAATATATAAACAAGTTTGAGTTTTAACATCGTTATGATTTAAGAACCGATGAGTAATACTGTTGTAGACATCGTTTCTGACAATGAACCGATGTGTGGATATGTAGTAACATCAGTGTTCATTTCCGAACTGATGTCTGGAACTCGGTAGTATATCGTTTCTGATAATGAACCGATGTCTAGATGTTTTAGTAACATCGGTTTTCATTTCAGAACTGATGTCTGGCACTCGGTAAATATCGTTTCTGATAATGAACCGATGTCTGGATGTTTTAGTAACATCGGTTTTCATTTCGGAACTGATGTCTGGCACTCGGTAGTATATCGTTTTTAACAATGAACCGATGTCTGGATATATTAGTAACATCGATTTTCATTTTGGAACTGATGTATCTGTATTTCTGGACATCAGTTTTTATGGCTAAAACATCATTTCAACTTTATATCTAAACATCACATTCTATAAAGAGGATTCTGTCCACAAAATAGAACTGTGATTATAAATTGCAAATTGGGGTATATATCCGACATTCATCATCCTTAACAGTTTACAAAATGGGCAAAATAAAACCCCAATTCATATATGCACCTATATACTACAAGGCTAGCCTAGCAATTAGTACTTGTTTGTTCATAATTGCTACAAAAAAGTTAGTTAAAACTAACTGAAAATCAAGAAACTGGTCAGAACCTACAACAGAGTCTGTAAGTAGTCGGCTACTTCAATGCGGACCTCGTCAAGTTGTTGTTGGGTATACCCTTTCCGATCCTTTACCGCCCACTACAAATACCTATAATTCAATAAATAAATCACTTATCTGAAATAGAAAAGAAAACAATTGGGAAGCTAATTGCCATAACTCTTGTTAGTTGAGATTTGACATACCTGAAATCCCACCAATATCACTCAAAATTGATCCAGATTGGGTTCAGTCCCTGCAAGGCAAAATAGTCGATGATCATCAAATTTCACAATTCACATTTGGCAAAGTTTTCTCCATCCCAAGCATTTGAGCCTACAATGTGGAAATATAGCAAGAGCAAGAGCTAAAGCATTGCTTTCTTCAATTTCTGCAACTTTATATTAAACAGCAGAGTAATTGCAGTTATATCATGATCCTCACAAATCTTCTAGAATTGTAAGAATAGACAACGAATATCATAATCTACTTCAGCCTCTAAATCCTATTTAAGGTGGCACAGAATCAAGAATTTTCATCGAGATGATTCTATAATTATGATATGCAACAGTGGTTTATATGTTCAGAAGCAGAATCATGAAACCTTGTGAAAGAAGAGCCTAATCTCTCCTAGCAAAACATCAAAGCTTTTGAAAATAAATAGACATACTTCAGTCCCACTGGAAACAAAGAACAACCATGAAGCAACTAAACCACATGTAAACAATTTCACCAGCACAATAGTAAACCGATTTTTGTTCCTGAATTTTTGCCCATTCTTAGGATTCAAAGGTAGGCACAATGGGAGTTTATCATCATATCCCATTTCAGGAACATCCCACCTATATAAACGAAAGCTTGCACTACATAATTAGCAGAATTCTTACTCTTTAAAAGGTGACTTGCACAAATGGTGAACCATCATTCACACTTTATCCCTGCAAGTTGGAGCTAATCACACTCTACTACAATCCCAGAACAGATTTTCCAATAAGAAAGGTTCTTTCCAAACAAATCAACAGATTAACAATAAATGGGATACACATACAAACCAAAAAAACTCTTACACACAATAGTGAACTTCTGTTGAATAATCAAGGGAAATATTTTTATCTGTTGATAAAGATTAATTTTTTATGTGAGCTTCTTCCTCCACAGTCCACACATATTATTATGTAACTTATCCTTGAAATTATGTTATTAGTGAAAGTGCCTACAAATACCTCAAAGAGTAAACTTGCAATCTAATAGAAATTGCTGCCCAAATATGTTTATTTACCTTCTAATGTAATAAGTATCTAGCATGCAGCATGCTGTCTAGAACATGAAATCAGTTCACACATGCAAATAGGATATTGGTTCATTGCACGTGGCAAAATTCTTATCACCATGAAGAATGGTACTTCTTTGCACGGGTTAGTATTTAACCTATATTTGAACTTTACCAGATATATACACTTTCATTTTGGATCATTTCACCTTGAATTCCATATTATATGCTGTAAAAGTTTTGTTTCCTAGCTAAATTCTTTAAAAGCTATCTGTTCATGTCATGGCCTTAAATCTACATCTCATGGAGTGATGAAAGTTAGTAAAAAATACCTTTAACATTGGACATCTTGAGATTCTATTAGAAGGCGGGGTTTAACTATGCTACAAGTGAGATTTCTTCTCCTCTACAAGTGACATTTTTTTCTATTAGAAAATAAACTTGAAGTCTAAACTTGTATACAAAGAATCTAAATTACCTCAGCACATGCTTGTTCTTTTTCCCATTCACTGCTCCAAATCTGCTCCATAGAAACTCGACCCATTCAATGAAACTTTTCTTTTCTTGCAAGATGATCGATTTATAGCTTGTCCACTCGGTGGAATTTCCATAAATAAGCTCCATGAATCACACACTTTACGCAAGCACCTATAAAAGAATGCATTCAACACAAAGTCAGAGATACAATGTCATATCAGAAAGCAGAAGAATCAGAAGCATATAATCAAACTAGACATTTCAGTTTCAACCCATAGGGGATTTCAGTTTCAAGTCTCAAATACTCTTTAACAAGTCCACTACAAATTCTCAGAAGAAAATAGCTTCATATTATTAATAGAACATTACAGTTTTACAGAAACAGGTCGCTAGGTCTGGAAACTAGTTTCTGAAATAATTTATGTAAGTGATATTCCAATTGGATAAGTACACCCAAAGTCATATAGTTTTGAAGAAAAGTGAGAGCCGAAAGACAAACTATCAAAGATCATATATCAGTTTAGTTTGTCAAAACTCAAGCTATTCAGAAATATAAAATTGAAACAGAATATGAGTTAATAACATCACAGAAATAAAAGGTTATTCCAATTGGTTTCTATAAGAACAGAGCTTAATCAAAGAGAGGCTAAAAGATATCCAGACGTGTATATGAATATGAAGAGCTGCAAATCAATAAAAAGTAATCAAAGAATTGAGATTGAAATTCATAAGGCATACCCTTTTTAACAAGCAGATCAGAGGAGAAAGGGTGAGAATTTAATAAGACCCTCGATCTAGAAACATAATTACAGATAGAATTTAAAGAAACTGAAATAAGAAGTTGACATATATTTTCATAATAAGAGGAATAAGTGGTTCCAGTACATATATAGTGATCCATCTGAGACTGAAAGGAAGGAACTGGACAAGTGTCCAGTTCTGTTTCTCATCTGATTTTTAGTACCTGTGAGGTTCAAGTTAGTTGGACTTGAATCATCAAATTAGATATCAAACCAAACCCAGTGTGGTTGATCTTGTGCTTATTTAAATCATTCATAGCAATAATCATACAAAATTTTCCTATTACTAGCTTCTAGTAAGTAGTAACTTATTTATTATCAATTCTCTGTCAGTCGGATCTACAGCCTGCTGTTTTAGCTTTCTAAGATATTGCTCAGAAACTTGGTAAACCGACATTTGCTGAAAGCCTGAAACTGTTAAAAAGATATGCCAGTAAAAGCAAAACATGTTCCTTTTACAAACTACAGTCAAATTACAACAATACAGATCGATTTTAAATGGCTTTTATGAAACACTTTCAGCTGCTACAGATTACTCTATAAGATCACAAGAACATGAAGATGCTATCAGACAAAGTGATAGGATTCATTCACCTGATGAATGAGGAGCTTCAAGAAAGGAGCTATACTTTGAAATTATATCCTTTTACTTCTTGTTTGCCACACGCCATTAGATCACTAAAATGATGCCAAAAACTCACACCACCAGCTGGCCAAAGCAGGAGGGCAAGAAGGGTCAAAACAAAGTGCCATACCTGACAATTTCAGAAAAGATAAGTAGGAACTAGGAAGTCACAAGTGCTAGCCAACCTTATCTGTATAAATCATCACTACTCATCTGTGAAGAGTTACCATATATATATGTGTGTGTGTGTGTGTGTGTGTGTGTGTGTGTGTGTGGTTGCACAGGAAGAAAGCACAGTTGAGTTAAGACTGCCTCTTCAGAAGGGACAAAATTACTAGCAGACACTAACATGAAAGATGGATTTTCCCTGCTGCTAGCTTATTGTCCCCAGTGTGCTGAAAAATAATTCTCAACAATATATCATATGCCCTGATAAGAGTTAGATATGCCAAATCATTGGGTGCTTACCTCCTTCACAAGCCCATATTTGGCTTGTGGACAACATCACACTGATCATGATCATGACCAGATAAAACAAGTACCTGCAAGAAACAAATTATTATTGCAGGTAAAAGGTAACTTTACAGTCATTTTTCTTTAAATACCTTCTTTCTCAACCATTTTTGCTGATCTCATTACTTCAAAAGCTTAGAAAACTGTATGAACCGCATAATTGTCAAACACCACATCTACTTTGGTATGAATGGCAACATTACTGAGCACACCCAAGTCCCAACTAATTCAGATTAATTTTAAATTGGCATTATCAATTAGAGTTGCAAGTCAAGAGCAGATTCACAAGCACACAACTAATAAAGAAAAATGAAATTCCACCCAGTCATTTCTAATGTTTATTATTAATTCTTGCCCCTTCGTTACATATACCAAAAGCAACTAGCCTGTAGTTGATGGATTCTTGCCCCTTTGTGACATATACCAAAAGCAACTAGCCTGTAGTTGATGGATTCAATCCCTAGACCTACATATGTACTGCATGATAACCCCATTGAACTACCCAGGGGGGCAAAGTATAGTAATCCACAGAGAGGATTCTATTACACAATCACACAGAAACCCACGAAGACTCATCGTCAAGTTAGATATCACAACCTGATCATGGTTGGGTTCCTCAAGACTTATATAGACTTAAAACCACTGCAGTTCACAGAAGATACAGGACTTCAGTTTCCACACCCAAGAATTTACCTCCAAATGCATTTAGAAACCATTGAAGCAAATAAAGAGAAACTTGCCATGATGACCCAAAGCTAGATGCAACTGTACCTTTAAAATGAAGCATTCAACATAAAATCTATTCAAAGCTACCTTGAGTTTGTAAAGTCCGTGCAGCTTCAAATTCCTTATGTAGACGCTCGTAAATTGTCTTGTCAGAATCCCTATTAAACCAATACAGTCAACCGGATACATAATTGTTTCTGCATATATAGATGCTGATAATACAAGATAATTTATTAGTTTTGGATTCCTTGACCCATGTCTGTCATTCAGGGTGATGAAATGGATAACATGCATCCCAGAGATAAAACAGAACTTACTGGTTGAATGGAGTCCAACAAATAGTTTGAAGATTCCTTGGTAACGTAATTCTGGTACCTGTACAATGTACAGTTGTAATAACTATTCAACCAAACCCTTAACTAACAGCCACCAGATTCCAATTTAATGTAATTTCATGACGTCAATCGTCGAAAACACAAGAGAAGACACTTACACTATTTCTTGAATATCAGGTGAATGCACATTAATCCGCTGAACATGCAAGTAAAAAAGAAAACTTTACTAGTTAGGTGCTGAGAGTAAACTCAATAATTAGAACCCATTATAATATAGTGACATACCATATGATCACTATAATGCCTTTAAGAAATGCACAAGGATAAACTTTGTTTAAGATTTAAATCAAATGACAATTGTATATTACCTGGTTGATAATTTCTGACTTAAGATTGGGACCACAATCTGTTCCATCGCAGGAGCATAACGATGGAGGTGTGAGAGTCATGATCATATCAGTAACTACACACACAGGCAATGAGATAGTAATAACAAATTAACAAATAACAACTATGAAGTAGGAACAAAACTGGAAAAACTGAAATCGAACCCAGATATGGAAGACTGGAAGTATCGAATGAAGTCACTGAACCCAGCCTTACCCAGAAATCCAAATCCAAAATCGAACCCTCAAGTCTGTAAGTAAAGTGAGTAACCAAGCAACTTACCCAGAAATCCGAAATCGAACCCAGCCTTCAAGCCTTCAAGAATCTGAAATCAAAAACTGAAATCGAAGTATCGATTGAACCCATCCTTCAAGCCTTCAAGTAAGCCTTCAAGAACCCAGAACAAGAACCCAGAACTCTGCTTGAGCCTTGACTCTTGAGGTCACTGCAAATTGAAAACCCAGTAACACAGTCGCAGTAAGAGACCGATCGATCGAAGTTCATAAAGAGTGAAAAACACAAACCCATAAACCCAGACTTACCAGTTACCGCCGTCAGTCCGTCACCGTCGAAGAGAGAAAAGGCCGTGCCGGAGAGAGAGAGAGAGCGAGAGAGAGAGAGAGGGGACCCAGAGGAGAGACGGAGAGAGATTCGTTATTGGCTAGGGTTCGAAAGTTTTAGAGAAGGGGGAAAAAATATGAAGTGTTGGGGGGAATGAAATAATTGGTCCCCGCGGTTGTCAAAGTTTAAAATTTAGTCCCTCTGCGTTTTTCAAAAGTTTTAGAACGAAACTTTTCTCATCGGTTATGAAAGTAACCGATGTCCATAATAATAATAGAGATCGGTTTTTTCACAAACTGATGTTAGCACGGTTTTTAACATCAGGTGCAATCCTAACCGATTTAATAGTGGTGATGTCTAATGACATTATTCTAGTAGTGTAAAGAGGGGAAAAAATAAAAAAATAAAACAAAAGTACGGCAATACTCCTTTTTTCCCCCTTATTTTCTCACACTCCAATACGGCAATACTTGTCCATTTATAAACTACAATAATTTTTTTTTTTTTTCGTCAGAATCTTACAAAACAAATTCAATAAGACGGTCGATGGATAATAGTAGGAACGGTAATCACAATACCATGATTACCATCTTCGTTCCCATCTATTCTTCCATTCTCATTCCCTCTCCTCCCCCAAGAGGACTCTCCATCCCCATCCTGATCCAACTAAAAGTTCAATTCCCTATTCTCTAACTAAAATCAACAACAAAAGGTTATAATAAAAAACAACATGAATTCATCTTTTATAAAGTACAAAGTACAACGATTTTTCTTGTCATCTTAATCTTCCTTTATAAAAACCACTTCTAATAAAGAAAAAAAGAGAATACGAAACTACTTTTAACAAATTTTCATTGCAATGGGTCAATCATTCTTTCATATATAGTAGGCACTAGGAAATTCAGGCTTACGCGATGCCGCATGTTTTTTTTTTTTGCTTGCTAAGTTTTATATATTTATAGTTTATGGTATTAAACTAGCCTGTTTTATATATTCCAAATTCCAAAACAGGTTTTGGGTTCAAATCTCCAAATTCCTGTTTTATATATTCCAAATTCCAAATTCCTGTACTGTTGGGGGCCTCCGGAATTTGGAGTTTCTGTATATAAGTTCAAGATAATATATATATTACTATTTGCTATAATAAGCACAAAGCTGTGCGTTGCTCCAGCGGAAGGGAAGCTAGACTGTACCCTTGTCCACCAAGGTTCGAATCACGTTCTACACTTCTCTCTTTAATTTTTTTTTTTCAATCAATTAAGGGGCCACTCAATTCCCACTTCCCAGCCACCCTTTCAGTTTTTTCTTTTGCAGCTAAAAATACGAGAAGAGCAAGGTTTAAGTGATGCTTTGTAAATTTAAAGGCGTGATGGCCTAGCCTCCCATTGGGTTCCAGCCATAAAAAAAATATTATGTTTAACTAGTTTTGTAATTCATAATTTTATGCAAGGAATAAATATTCATATACTTTTGTATTGTTATTGATTTCATATTTACTTTTATTCAAAACACATGATTTTATACTGTTATTTGGCGCAAAAAAAAAAAAATATATATATATATATAGGAGGCCACATTTTAATTCTTCACCTCAGGCCGTAAAAACCTCAGGACTGGCCCTGAGGGGTGGGGTGGGGAGTTACATTGTCGTCCAAAATCAGAAAAAAAAAAAAAAAAAAATCTTACAGTTTTCAAAAAATTGATCTCCCAAAGCTGTTTTGTTATATCCTAGTTGCAAAATTGGTTAGTGTTAACAAAAATAGTCTACATTTGTAGTTCAAATAAATTTTTTACATCTGCTCCTCTGAGGTGTTATTGATTGTTTCTTCTACAGCTAATGTTGGATTTGAGTGGTTGTTACTGTAAATCATAACAGCGGAGGGTTAGTGTAGATATTTTAATATCTGCTTGAAGCATGTAAATAGTAGGTTTTTGAGTTGTAACCATGGTATACATAAAAGGCATGAATAAATATTTATTGTTAAAACCATATACATGCTCACAACATATGCATACAATCATAAAAGGGATCAAGGCTTACCTTCAGCAATCACTGGCATGGATTCCATCTTATGCAGCTGCAAACACGAACACTGAATATAGCCTTCTGTTACTTACCAACTTGCTTCTCAATGGACAGAACAATATGCAAAATGTCGGTAGTAATCAGGGACCAATTCATCTGTATATATAGGAGACTTAACCCTCAAGAAGCTTCCCATTAAAGCTATCCATATTGGTTCAGGTTTCCTAGTTATATTCCTAATGTATCACAATCTTGTAGCCTTTCTTGTAGACTAAGCAATTGATTACTATCCTTAATGAATTGATACACTGCTTCATTAAGTTACTAGTATTGATTTACAGTTTGTATCCATGTTAAACTAGGTTTGACATTTAGCTAATCATCAATTACTTTATGATGATATGTGTTAAGTCCATATTTGATCTAACAATCTCCCCCTTGGACTCACACATATCATACTCGATGATTTGCACCAGAGAACATCAAAACCTACTTAACTTACTGAAGTGCGCGCCAGATGACAAACTTAAATCGAAAATCCATTCCAACATGGTCAGATCACAGTTACTTATGCAGAGCAAGAAACAATATACATTTTAACAAAAATGCAGAGTTTCAAAACCACAAACATAAGCTCCTGCAATCCACATATGTCAAACCAGAAGTGATACAATATATGTTAATGTGTATCAACAAGTAAACATATATTAGGTCCTACTGTACGTTTCTAAAACCAGAAACTCAAGCAATTTTTCTGAACACTGATGGCTTAAAACATTGCTTGAACCTTAGCATTATGCTGTACATGATTTAAGCCATCTGATAGCAAGTATGACATTCAAAACAAGATGATAATTTCCGAAATAAAACAATAAAGCTGCAGCAAAATCATATTTGGAAATACCTCGAAATTTTATTGATAATAATAAACTGCCATTACAAATAAGTTGTGATAAACAAAAGTCAAAAATATCACAACTGAAAATACAAGAACTCAAGAACCTCAAAATTTTAAATTGCTCCAACTGGGCTAACTCTCTACTGAACCTAAGCATCTAGATTAGCTAAAACTCCAATGCTTGTTGTATGCTTCTGGAATGCTGCTACTGACAAGGCCTTGGTGAAAGGATCTGCTAGCTGTGAATTTGTGTCAATACTCAAATCAGCTATTTCACCATGTTTTACTCTTTCTCTAACACTGTAATACTTTAGATCAATGTGTTTAGAATTATTTGACCTTTTACTGTTCTTGCTAAAGAAAACTGCAGCCTCATTGTCACAATAAATCACAAGTGTTCCAGCCACAATGTGACTCAATACTTTGGTCTGCATGAGAAAATTCCTAATCCAAAGTCCTTCACACACAGTTTCATATACTGCAATAAATTCAGCTTGCATAGTAGAAGTTGAAACAAGTGTTTGTTTCATGGTTTTCCAAGCAATAGCACCTCCTGCAAGCATGAACACATATCCACAAGTCGACTTCTTGGAGTCTGGATAATTCCCTGCAAAATCCAAGTCTGAAAATCCAATGAGTATCAGATCCTCCACTTGTCTATAAACTAGCATATAACCCTTGGTTCTTTGCAGGTACCTCAACACTTTCTTCCCAGCTACCCAATGTTCATGGCCTGGATTAGATTGGAATCTTGACAAAATCCCTACTGCAAAAGACAAGTCTGGCCTAGTGCAGACTTGTGCATACATGAGACTTCCTACAAGTCTGGCATAGGCTTTGACTCCATATTTTCCTTTTCAACATCACTATTGGGACTTTGCTTCTTGGTTAACTTATCTCCTTTGGACATGAGAACTTCTCCAGCTGCACACTTCTCCATACCAAATCTCTTTAAAACTTTGGTAATATAATTCTGTTGAGACAAACCAAGTAGTCTTTGTGCTCTATCTCTTTTAATCTCAATACCTAGGACATAGGATGCTTCTCCTAAGTCTTTCATGTCAAAATTCCTTGACAGAAAACTCTTGGTATCTTTAAGCAATTTAATGTTACTGCTAGTCAAAAGTATATCATCCACATAGCGTACTAGAAAAATAAAATTGTTCCCAACTGTCTTCAAATAAACACATTCATCAACAAGATTTTCTGTAAATCCAAAAGTAGAAATCACAGAATCAAATTTCTTGTACCACTGTCTAGAAGCTTGTTTAAGGCCATAAATTGATTTTCTTAACTTACACACTAAGTTTTCACTTCCAGCTTGTACAAACCCTTCTGGCTGCCTCATATAAATCACTTCATCTAGTTCACCATTCAAGAAAGCTGTTTTAACATCCATCTGGTGCAGCTCCATATTAAAATGAGTCACTAAAGCCATGATTATCCTAAACGAGTCTTTTGTAGAAACTGGAGAAAAAGTCTCAGTAAAGTCAATGCCCTCTTTCTGTGTAAAACCCTTGGCAACTAATCTTGCATTATGTCTCTCTACATTGCCATTTGCATCTCTTTTGGTTTTGAAAACCCATTACAACCTATAGGCTTATGGTTGGGGTCAGGTTCAACTAATTCCCAAACTGCATTTTGACTCATGGAATTGATTTCTGCTTCCATTGCTAGCTGCCATTGATGAGATTCACTACTTTCAATGGCCTGATTAAATGTAGTTGGATCATTGTCCTCTGCACAGTCCATTTCAATTTCTGCTTCTTGTAGATAAACAATGTAGTCACTCTCTTCCCCCCTCCCCCCATAAGTTGGTTTTCTTGCTCTCTGTGATCTTCTAGGCTGAGCCACTAGAGGATTTTGAGGTTCAGTTACTTGACCAGTTACGTGGTCAGTTACTTGACCATGTACAGTTACTTGGTCAGTTACATGGTCAGTGACTTGACCAGGTACAGTTACATGGTCAGTGACCTGGTCAGTGACATGGTCAGTGACTTGACCAGGTACAGTTACTTGGTCAGTTACTTGGCCAGTTACTGGACCAGGTACAGTTACTTGGTCAGTGACATGGTCAGTTACGTGACCAGTGACATGATCAGTTACGTGACCAGTGACATGATCAGTTACATCTTGTTCTAAAGGCAATGCTACACTTATATTCTCATCTGACACAATTTCCTCAAAATCTGAGGTTAAATCCTCAAGGTTTGTATTGTGAATTTTTTCACTTAGAAACTTTACTTGATGTGTTTCAAAAATTCTAGGTGAATGATGAGCAGAATATAATTTATAGCCTTTAGATTTATCTGGATAACTTATAAAATAGCAACTAACAGTTTTGGGGTCAAGTTTATTCAAGCTTGGATTATAAATCCTAGCTTCTGCATGACATCCCCAAACATGATAGTGATGAAGACTAGGTTTCCTGCCACACCAAAGCTCAAAAGCAGTATTTTCTATGGCTTTGCTAGGTGTCCTGTTGCAAATATAATTTGCATTTTTTAAAGCCTCACCCCACAGAAATTTAGGCAAACCAGTTGTACACATCATGCATCTGACCATGTTCAAAAGAGTCCTATTCTTTCTCTCTGCAACACCATTCTGTTGTGAATTATAGGGTGTTGTGTATTGAGCTTTAATTCCACTGTCTTGCAAAAACAAGGCAAATGGACCCTTTTGTTGGCCGGATTCAGTGTACTTTCCATAGAACTCTCCCCCTCTATCTGGATTTCTTTTCTAGTTGATTTTCTACCTCAGACTTAAAGATTTGAAAGGCTTTCAATGCTTGTGCCTTTTCTAAAAGTAGATAAATAACTGTATCTAGAAAAGTCATCAATGAATGTGATAAAATACACATTCCCACGATATTTGATGCCTAAATGGTCCACATATATCAGTGTGTATGAGTTCTAATAAATTTTGGCTTCTATATGCAGTTTTCTTTCTTATGTTGGTTATTTTTCCCTTAAAACATTCCACACAATCTGTTAGATCAGAAAAATCAAGTTCATTTAGGATTTTGTTTTTCACCAATATTTTCAGTCTCTCTTTTGAAACATGGCCGAGTCTTCTATGCCATAAAAATGCAGACTTTTCATTTAGTTTGGTTCTTTAACACCTGTTTAAGTGCTAGTACTGTTTGTGTTATTTTCAACAAGTAAAATTTCTTGTTGAGCCATTGAACAATTAAGCTGTAAATAATCATTCATAATAAGACCAGAACCATTTGAAAGAATTTTTAGAAATAAGAATTCCATTACTATCCATAATAAGTCTACAACCAGATTTTACTAAAAGAGAACTGAAACCAAATTCCTTCTCATGGAAGGTACATAAAAAACATTGTCCAAAACTAACAATTTTCCTAATCCTAAATCGAGCTTTAAGGTTCCAATAGCCTTGACTGCCACTCTCATGCCATTGCCTACACACAGGTTCACTTCACACTTTTTGGGATTCTCCTCCTTATGAATCCCGCGAAGAATTAGTAATATGAATAGGTGAGCCTGAATCTATCCACCAAGACTGTGTTCAACATTTATAAGATTAATTTCTAAAGAAAAAACTGTATTAGAAAAAATCTTACCCTTTTTGGCTAACCAATTCTTATAGCCAGTGCAGTCCTTTTTCAAGTGTCCTACTCTTTTGTAAAAGTATCACTTGAACCTAAATGGCCTGTTTTCCTTGGCCATTGCAGCTGTTGAACTCTTAGTTATGGCTTTGGTAGGCTTGAGCTTGTTCTGGGGCTTTTTCTTCTTAGGCTTCTCTATGAGATTTATGGTTGTAGCAGGTTCTTTTTCTTCCTTGATCCTAGCTTCCTCATCAACACAGATGGATATAAGTTCATCTGAAGTCCAGTTTCCCTTTTGTGAATTGTAACTGGTTCTTAGATGACTAAAACTGTTAGGTAAGGAATGTAGTGCATAATGCACTATCTGCTCATCCCTAACCCCCATCAATAGCTCCCTGAGTCTGCCGTTTATATTGATCATCTTCATGATATGCTCTCTAACTCCCCTGAACCCATGTACTTCAAATCATGAAACTCCTTGGTTAGTCTAGCGCTTCTGCCTTTTCACTTTCTTTAAACTTAGCACCTATGAGTTCCAGAAAATCTAATGCTAGCTCAGCTCTTCTATACTTCCCCTGACAGTCTTGGACATAGAGTACGAATGAGGTTCTTAGCCATTCTATTGGATCTATGCCACTTCTTGTAAAGGTCAGTTTCTTTCTTGGTGCTCTTTTCATCCAACTCTTTAGGCTTATCCTCAGTAAAACAATAGTCTATATTCTCATGCATTCTCATATAGTTCTCTACAGAATCTAGCCAAGCTTTATAGTTGGTTCCAGTTAGCATCAAGACACTGTTCAAGTTCATGTAGGAGTTACCTAAGGAGCAAAACAAAAATCATGTAAGTTCTCAATTTGTAAAGAAAATAACTTAAGTTTTCTGTGTTTTATTTAGCTTTAAGCAACCAAAACAAGAACATATAGAAAACCTAAACAATCCATACTTGCATTCATATCAGTCCATAACCAAAAACAATGCTAAGCAACACTTTTGAGCAGAATCATAACATTCTGGAGTTTTTTTATCAATATGCCATGTTCAATGAAAACAAGTTATCCAAAGAAATTTATCCACATCTTTAGACAGAAGAAAAATTTCTAAGTATCCGAATTTATTTTCATCAAGCATGCATACTGCTGTTTTGTATTCTAAAACCATACTTGACCACTTCTTTGGAAGATAAAACTGAAGCATAGTTTTAAAACACAAAACAAAATTTCAGTTTTGTCACTCGATCAGGTACTTGATTAGTTACCTGACCAGTTACTTGGTCAGTGACCTGACCAGTTACACGGTCAGTGACCTGATCTTTGTTTTCTGCCAACATCAATGAAGAATGCTTTGTGCATCATAATCACTTATGCCAACAGAAAACCACAAAACTCATGAGCTTTTAACTTTATATTCTACCCAGATTCATCCTTATAAGAAAATTAAGCTCTCGTATCTGTCAATTTAATAACGTGTAAACAAATTCTGGGAGATTTTTGTTCTTCATGCAATTTTACACAATCACAGATACAATACCATATCATCAATCAATTCATCATGCATATTCAAGCACAATCAAAATTGTTTCGATTCCAAGAAACCACAGAACAATCAAGAAATTGTAAATTTCATCCGGTCACCATCTACTCTAACCTAACGCACGCCGGGAATGCAACTAGTGTTCTTGAGCACAATCAAAAACTCAATTATCATGCTATGAATCGAAATCAATTTTGCAGAAAAACCTGTTTTTGCTTTTTCCCCAATTTGCTGCTAAAAATCACAGCGGAAGCGTGAATTTTATATTTAACCAGATGCAGCAATCAACTTAAGGAACTTACCTTGATCAGGTACATGACCAGTTACTTGATCAGTTACCTGATCAGTGAGTTGGTCAGTTACCTGACCAGTTACTTGATCCGTAAAGCAAAAACCCTTTTTTTTTTTCTTTTTTTTTTTGTTGTGTGTTTGTTTCGTAAAACCCTAAAACGATTTTGATACTTGTGAGCCTATGCTCTGATACCAATTGTTAAAACCATATACATGCTCACAACATATGCATACAATCATAAAAGGGATCAAGACTTACCTTCAGCAATCACTGGCATGGATTCCATCTTATGCAGCTGCAAACACGAACACTGAATATAGCCTTCTGTTACTTACCAACTTGCTTCTCAATGGACAGAACAATATGCAAAACGTTGGTAGTAATCAGGGACCAATTCATCTGTATATATAGGAGACTTAACCCTCAAGAAGCTTACCATTAAAGCTATCCATATCGGTTCAGGTTTCCTAGTTATATTCCTAATGTATCACAATCTTGTAGCCTTTCTTGTAGACTAAGCAATGGATTACTATCCTTAATGAATTGATACACTGCTTCATTAAGTTACTAGTATTGATTTACAGTTTGTATCCGTGTTAAACTAGGTTTGACATTTAGCTAATCATCAATTACTTTATGATGATATGTGTTAAGTCCATATTTGATCTAACATTTATGTGTTTGTAATCATTGGTTCTAAATCAGGGTTTCCAATATAGAAATGTGTTTGTTATACAAATCAGTAGAGTTTCTAAGTGTAAACTCCAACATACATTGGAACTTAAGATGCAGATAAGATATTTTCTGTCAAATAGGGCGTACTGAGTAACTAACAATTCCTATTCTTTCTTTTCTATTGATTCTTTTTCGATCAAGATGTATGGATCCATGGGCCTATATGGATCCTATTCATGGATTGACGAAAATGAACTTTGAGTAAAAACACTCGATAGTCCATGAGGAAATAGCTGGAGGCTAAGTAAACTTCAGAAATATCATGACCATCAAATTTGCCATAGATATTTAGTGAATAAGACAGCTAATTAAAACATGTATAGTCGACAGTCCAAATAGAAGCAATGACATTCAGGGAATGCAGATGGTGAAAACAAGAAAATTTAACACTCCAAATAGAAGGTTATGCAATTGGAACCTTAGTTTGTCTCATTTCAAAAAATAGAGCAGTTCATGAACAAAAGTAATTAAACACAGGAAGAATAAAAACGGAAATTACTGTTTTAATTATAGTTATAGTTAGGGGGTGCGTATCATTTGAAATTGAAAAGTGGTTGATCAAGTCATGTTGAAGAACAATCAGGAATGCAAGATGCTAGATTTGAAAACCTTGTTCGAGAAGAGAGATATCCACCACCTAAGAACTCTTCGAATAATGCTGGCTAGGGTTTTCATTATAGAATAAGAAGGACGTACAAAGAAGTCAATGATAAGAAAACAGTAGGCTGATAATTTAGTACTATTCACTCAACTTTAGCACAAACTACGAAAAAGTATTGAATTTAAAGCAAACAATTTTCATTAAACGCAATTCTAGAATAGGTATTCAAAGTAGCTCTGTGGGACTCATCTTATGAGAAATTCTACCAAGAATTTGGCATAAATTACCCTAAAAATGGACTATCTAAACTTGCAAGAACAACCGGACACTTCTAATCACACAAATCCTTCCTCAACCCTTGAGCCTACATTCTCCTTAAAGTCTCAACCACACTCCAACTCAAATACAAAAGAGGTCACAGCCCCTCAGATCTCAATCATAAACATACATATAATAAACAGACAACCAAAATATTCATTATCTCTATTCGACAATCATAACGGCTACCAGTTCTTCCCCTTTCTTCTACACTATGACAATAGCATCGGTCACCAATTTATCCTCTCTCTCCTGGTGCTACAACAACAATATCGGCCACAAGCCCATCCCCTTTTTCCTAGTGCCACAACATCAACAGTGAACATCAATACATCCCTCTCTTCTGGTACCACAAATTAAGACCACTAATCCATCTTCTCTCTCTTAGTGTATCTAATAGCATAACACATCCAATCCAAACAGTACCAAATTCACAAACATAATATATCTCAATCAATAATCATAACACCCATAATTCAAGACATTCATCGGGAATCACACATAAACCCATATCCAAGACATTCATCAGGAATCACAATTTACAAACAAAACAAAAATCTGAAGTACTAATAAAAGATTTGTAAACCATATCAACACTCAAATCCTATACTCTCATGAAAATAATTTAATATTAACTAAATTCAAGTTCAAACGGAACCCCGAAACCCTGATTTTATATTTCGTCAAAAATTTCCAAAAATGCAAATTCTCATCGGAATTAGCTCAAACTTAAATAGTGTCATCAAATCAATGATACTATATCCTAAGAAAGTTCAGGAAACTACGAGAATCCAATCTCACCAAAAGTTCAATATTTCAACAAACATTATATCAAGAAGCTCAAAGTATCAGACTCTACCTAACAAGCCAAAACAGAAGGGCAAACGCAGAGACATGAGCCCCCACGCACCACCACTCCAACCACCAAATCATGAAACCCATGCCAAATGAACCATCTCAACTAACCCAACCATTCTTATAACTACCACAAAGTCAAATTCCAAAGGAGGAGGCTGGAAATCACCTCGAAACAAATCGGATTCTGAAAATTTCAAAACGTCGATTCTCCGATCTCCTATCAATTCGGCATCGATGGCTCCAATGGTCGGACGACGATGGCAAGGGGTTCATGTCTTGGGGGGTGGTGTCACCTGAGGTGGCCAGAAAATGAATTTTCAGTCGGGTTAAGATGCACAGCTTGCTGGAGGGGAAACTGATTCGATATGTAGCTGTGAGAGGGTATTGGAGAAAACTGAGGTCGGAAACCTTACCGGCATGGAGAGGTGCTCCTAATCCAGTAGGTGCGACTATTTGGGGCAGCTGGACACTGGAGAGCCCTTCATATTTTTGGGTCAGGTGGGGTCAAAATTGGTAAAGAATTTGGCGTAGTTCCAAATTATGTTTAGTGCATTTCCAAACTAGGCACACATTTGGCGTACTTCCAAACTAAGTGTAAGGTTTAACTGTTCAATGCTCAACTGTTCGGTAGTTCTTCTTGAATTACGACCAGGTAAGAGTAGGTGTGGCTTTGGTAGAGCAAACTTAGTACACAGCACAACTCCCAGGGCAAATTCCTAGCCTCTTACCTAGACATCGTATTCTACTAAGATGCGCCTAGTAGTCAAGAGTGATAAACCAATATGTTACAAGAATAAAATCTCAATCCAATTCACTAAAGGAAAGAAGAGGAATCCAATTTTAGGTGTTGTCTAACACTCAATCATTTGGTAACTCGTCATGAAACACGACGATGAGCCTAGTTGTGAAGAGTGAATATATTCGACCCAAATCCAAATCCACAAGTTCTAATTAATTTTTCTTTTTAAACTTTTTGTGTGAAATTTGATAGTATTATCAATAAGTTAAATTGACATGTTTAAACAAGTTCTAATTAACAACCCCGTTCCCCTGGTCAGTTGCTCACCAGGGATTATTTATTCACTTACCGCCCGATTTCAATCGGACGGTTGACAGATAAGTGATAAAATTTGTCAACCGTCCGATTTCAATCGGATGGTAAGTGACCAAATAATCCCTGGTCAGTAGCTGACCAGGGGAACGAGACTCTCTGATAAAATTCAAATTTAGAAGAAACAAAATTAAAAAATTTTGAAAAATTCAAAGAAATTGTAATTAAAACAAGCTTAAAAGTGAAGTTGCAATAAGTAATGAGCAATTTAGTAAATAGGAAAAACTATTTTTATCATTATCAACATGCTCAATTTTTATTTTTTTTAGTCATTTATTACAACAATTTACCAATTAACTTACCCAAATTACTTAAAGCAATTTCGAAAATAAGGAAACTATCACAAAATCTCCATGCAAAACTAACCAAGTAAAGTAAATGTGAACTAAGAATGGGTTCTCTAATCCCACGGCAAGCTAAGCAAGGGATTGAGTTTTACCTCAATCATCAATAACGGCGCCAAAAACTTGATGAAGACATCATGGAGTATAAAATGTGTGCAAATTTGTGTGTGATGTGTCTTATAGAAGGTCAAGTTTTAGTAAGGGATAAGTAGAGTGTCATACCCACGAGGATTGAGAAACTCCACCCTAGCTTATGCAATCTACTTTTCTACAATTTCGATAGTTTTCGCCCTTTGGAAGCCTAGCTATCAAATGGTGATATTAACAATAGAATGGTGAACGACTTGGTTGTTTCTATAATTTACGCAAAGAAATTAAATTGCACAAATAGAAAGTAAACAAATAAGGGAAAATGATCATTTACCCAATTTTGGAGTTAATTAACCCCACTTACCCAAACACTCTAAGAGATTGCCCACTTACACAATATTTTATATATATTTTGCCCTAATACCCAATTAAGTTTTTTTTTTTATTACTTTTTATTTATTTTTAGGACAATTTTGCCCTCTCCTTCTTTGTCACTTAGAGAGAGAAGTCATCGGAGACCTTGCCGGACTCCAGTGACGGGAATCCGACCATCTGACCGGTGGCCAAATTCCAGCGTCTGATTTTATTGCCCCATAGAAATACCCAATAATCATATTATTGCCCCCTAATAAACATATTATTGTCCCCCAATACTCTTTTTATTACCTCTCAATAATCATATTATTACCTCTCAATAATCATATTATTGCCCCCTAATAAACATATTATTGTCCCCCAATACTCTTTTTATTACCTCTCAATAATCATATTATTACCTCTCAATAATCATATTATTGCCCCCTAATAATCATATTATTGCTTCCCAATAATCATATTATTATCCTCCAATAATCATATTATTGCCCTCAAGTGAATTGCATAAACTCCCAATACCAAAATGAATATACTACAGGCACAATTGATCAATTTATATGTTCAATTCTACATGTTTACCTTTTTTTTTTCCTTCCCCATTCTCGGAGCTCACAGTTTACCAAAAAAAAAAAATTGGCCACCCAAAAAATGCTCTGGGCACCAAATCGGAGCAAACCATGAAGCCTTCCACCACCCAGGCCAGGACTTCCTCTCTACCAATCCTTCCAACTGCCACCTCCTCCTCATCACCGGCGACTGCCAGGGCCGCATCGTCCTCCTCGACCTCCGCCACAGGTCCCCCTCCTCTAGTTCGACGCCGACACCACCAACAACTCCCGCCTCGTCGTCCTGGCCCGACCTGAATCCTACCTCCACGCCACCATCTCCGGACTCTCCTTCTTCTCTGTCTACAACCCCAACGCGTCGTCCAAATCCAATTACAAGAGCGACTGATGTGCTCATATTTTCATATATTTTTATGCCTCTTAATCTTGATATTTGTGTTTAGTTCTCTTTACTTATGATTTATTTACATTATTTTAGTGTTTTTGTAGGTTTGTTTAGTAGAAAGAAGAAAATAAACTAAATTGAGTAACTAGGATTGAAAGGCGATTGCAATACCATATTTCAGAATCTGTCTGTGCAGAATACCCAACTTCACCGAATTACTGGTAAATTCTCAGATCGAATCAGACAATGAACCTTATATTTATGGAAAGCTACGGATGTCTACTTTTTGTAGAATTTTACAGATCTTGATTTCAATACTTCTAGAGAAAGTTATGATTATTTTAGTGAAAATAGGTCGAACAGGAAATCTGCTCGGGAATTTATAACTATTCATGGAGAACTCAAGTTCCATGGCACAATATCGATATATCCTAATGTTTCAAGGAAGTTAATTCAGATGAAGATTCAATGATGAACTTATTCCTACTTCTACAAGATATATTTCAAGGTTTTCCCATTCCAAAAGAAGAAAGGAATCTAAACCCAAGTTTTACAAGGAAACATGAAGACAAAGATGAGCAAAAATCTTTCCTATATAAGGGAGCACGAATTTACATGAGAAGGACATCTCAGGAGCACAATGTAGACGCCTAAGGAGCGGAGAAGACTCATCCATCTCTCCCTTCTTTTCCCCTTCCATTCTTTTTATGTTTTTCCTATGTTTTACTTAGTTATCTTTTGTTAAACATTTTCTAGGGTTAGGATGATACACTATCATGATTGTTTATGTACTTTGATGTTTTATTGATGGATTCATAGTTTCTTTATGATGAATGCTTAATCAATATTTGAATTTATGCTTTATGTTTAAGTTCTTTGATTGATCACCTTAGGGCATTGCATATAGTAATTGGAAGACAAATTTGAAGCAGAGATGCAATATAATTTGACTAGGTTCTTGTGATTAAGTGTGGTAAATTACATTATTACTTGAGAAAGACTAATGGTTTGCTTGATTCCCTTGTTTTCTAAAGCGTAATGAGTCTTGCATGTTAAATTTATACCTGAGAAGGATAAACTATATAGTTAAGATATAAGATCTTTACCCGAGAGGGAGAGTATCATACACTTAAGGAAAACTATGGTATAGAGTACCTGAGAAGGACTTAGATACGGGAATTATCATCAAAAGAAACAAAAGAGTCTATTAATTGCATCGAAACATAAATAGGATTGTTAGTGACTGATTCTAAAACCCTAGGTTTTATCATCTTTGCTTTTCAACTTATTTATTTTGTTTGTTTGTTTGTTTCACATTATTTCTTTATTCAAAAATCTAAAAACAATATCTTCTTTCTCTTCATTGTTCATTGTGTTTTTGTGTTCCTAGTTTGGATTAATTAGGTTAGAATTTAAATTAATTATCAATCCTCAGTTAGAACGACCTCCTACTTGCACACTATACTAACGATGATTCGTGCTCTTGCGAGTTTTAATTAAAATTTCACAACAGCGACGACAGCGACGAAGCCGCAAATGATGATGAAGCAGGCAGACGTTGGCGCTGATCTGGTTTTGTACAGAGTGAAACAGTGCGCCACCACTCAGCTACAGAGGGCGACTGCATTGCCTGATTCAGTCTACGGTGAGGGGGGAGGAGAGAGAGAAGAGAGAGAGAGAGAGAGAGTGAGAGTCTGAGAGGAGTGTAGTTTATTAATTAAATTAGGGCAAAACTGTCAATAAATGTTAAATTGGGTAAATGGGAGTAAAAAACTCTTAGTGGACCAAGTGGGCAATTTTTAGGCGCAAATTGTGTAAATGGTCAATATCCCAACAAATAAAGTGTAGAGACTAAACCAATGAGAAGAGTAGAGACTTAG
This sequence comes from Rosa lucieae, assembly GCA_024704745.1. Lineage (NCBI taxonomy): Eukaryota > Viridiplantae > Streptophyta > Magnoliopsida > Rosales > Rosaceae > Rosa > Rosa lucieae. Next base: position 8,805 of record JANPXK010000410.1, on the reverse strand, counting down.
TATTACGTCCAATACCCAAATTTACCACTTTACTAGATCTAGACAGCAAACGATAGTTAAAATACCTTTTTACCTTCGTATTGAACATTTAGTAGACCCAAAGTTGAATTTTTAATCCATGTACTTCTTGAGAAAACTTCCTTCACGAAAGTTGTGGAGCACGTTAAACTGAGTTTGGGGACACGTGGCACGCTCAAATCAAAGTTCGTATAAGAAGTTATGGTCTAAAACAAAAATTTACTATTTCGGAAAACTTTCTATCAATAGCACATCTACCTTCGGTAACTTTCTGTTTTTACCGAAATTACCCAAACCCTAACCGAGAACCTCTCTCAACTCAACCCGGTTCAAGACCCAACCAGAACCTGGAGACCCTTAGATATCTTTGTCATCTGGCCACTTGACGGCCCACCACGAGTGCCTTTCGAACCGTAATGTTTTCCCCTTGATGTCAGTGGCGGTGGTTTGAGGCAATTCACATTGAGGAAAGAGAAACAAGGTAAAAACCTCTCGGTCGGCAGCGCATCATGACCCTGCCGAAGCTCTGATTTATGGCCACCATAGGTGACCAAACCATTGGGTTTTGGAGCTCTTTTGAAATACATCAAACCCTCCAAGCACTGTTGAACGATTCTCAGCGAGGAGGATGAATCGAGGATTTGATGGATTCGGCCCCCTTTTCAAATCTAGGTAATTTCCAGCCGTTTAACTTCGATTAAGTCTTTATTGTAATTTTAGGAATGGATAGGGTTGTTGAGAGGAGGATTTTGATGTAGGTTTCACAGCCCAAATAGGAGGTTGGATTGGTGGGTGTGGGGGCGTGCACTGCCTCTTATGGCTTTCTGATTTAGCCTATTAGGTAGAGCTTAACATATTAAAGAGGAGTTTTGATAGTACTAGCTCAAAGTGTTGGGTGTGTGGATCTGATTCCTCATAGGGTAAGGATTTGTTAATCCTTGATCAAAGAGGAGTTTTGATTGTTCCCTACCTGCTTACATAATCCTACTTGGTAATGGTTTCTATGTCTATTGGAATAGGTTTCCAATGTCTTATAGGGTCTAGTTAGATATCTATAAATAGGGGCATAGGTTGAGTAGTAGATCAAGTCTTTGAAGCATTAAACAGAGAAGCAAGTGAGGTCTTGAGAGATTGGTGAGAACTTCTTGTGAGAGATTCTCTTGTTCGTGTATTCTTCTTCTTCTTCTATAGTGAAACCCAAGCAGCCCGGGGACGTAGGCAAAGTTCTTTGCTGAACCTCGTTAACAAGTTCGTGTTTGTTTTCTCGATCGTTTATCTATATTGTTTTGCACTTGTCTGCTTCCGCAAGAGGAATTTTAGGTCAATTCCTAACAAAGTGGTATCAGAGCTTAGCTCTAGAGTGGAAACAATGAGCATAGAAGACGTTGAGAAGAGGGTCGAAAGTTCGACGGTAATGACTTTAGCCTATGGAGGTCACAGATCAAGGACTACTTGATATGAAGAAGCTTGCTAAGACTTTAGAGGGCAAGCTCCCAAAAGAATGAGAGGAAGAATTTGTCGAGATGGATAGGATGGCCCTTGGAGTTGTTCGACTATCGCTTTCGAATGATGTACGGCGATCTGTTATCAAGGAGACTACGGTGAAGGGGATGATGGATAGTTTGTCCAACTGTATGAGAAGCCAAATGCCGTTCAACAGTTTTACTTGATGAGGCGGCTATTCACTTTGAAGATGGGTAAGATATCTGTTTGCCAACAAGTTGGGATAGTTGGTGATATTATCGAGCAACTAGCATCGGTGGATGTTAAATTCGAGAACACATCAAAGCTTTGGTGTTGTTGACTTCCATGCCTTTGGATTGGGATTGACTGTGAATCGATTTGTAGTGGAGCTGGGACTACGAAGAAGCTGAAGTTTAATGATGTGCTGACATTCTTCTGAATGAAGAGACACGAAGACAAAATAACCTTGAAGATCTTCAAGTTCTGCGCTCTCTATAGAAAATAGAGGTAGAACGTTCAACAAGAACTCAAATAAAAATCGTGGAAGGTCCAAGTCTAGGGCACCTGGAAAAGGCCGAAGCTGTCCAAGTCAGAAAGTGGTCTGATGGGTGTTGGCATTGTAGGAAATCTGGACATGTCAAGAGAGACTGTAACCAGTGAAGGAGACAATGAAGATGGCAAACACAACTGAATTTGATTCGGATGCACTGTACTAAGCGTTACTGAAGCACCATTGGAGTCATGGATCATAGACTCTGGAGCGTATTTCACTCAACTTCACAACAAGAGCTCATGGTGAATTACCGACGTGGTAATTTTGGCAAAGTGTTTCTTGCTGATGGTGGAGCCTTGGAGATTGTGGGAAGGGGTGATGTGAAATTTCGCTGACAAATGTGGAACATGGACCTTGACCAATGTTAGACACATACCGTGGTTAAGAGGAATTTGATCTCTGTGGGTCAGTTGGATGATGAAGGATGTCGCACTACCTTTGAGAAAGGTACTGAAGTGTGTAAAGGAGCTATGGTGTTAGCTCGTGGAATCAAGACAGGGACACTTTATACGACCTTGAATATTGTTGCTATTGTTGAGAACAATGAAGGACTGCGATCGTTGAGAAAAATGAAGATGCATACTTATGGCATCGTAGACTTGGGCACATCAGTGAGAAAGGTATGGGTGTACTTCAGTCGAAGGGTAACTACATGGTGTGACTAGTGAAGATTGGGCTTTGTGAAGACTCATATTTGGGAAGCAAAAGGTTGTTAGTTTCTCAAAGGGTGGCAAGGCACCAAAAGATACAAAACTAGAGTTGGTTCATACTGACGTGTGGGGACCTGCACCGGAGCTTTCTTGGTGGTCAAAGTATATGTGACTATATTGATGACTCCACAGGAAAGTATGAGTTTATTTCTTGAAAAATAAATGGGAAGTATTTGATACTTTCAAGAAGTGGAAGGCGATGTAGAGAATGAGACCGGGTCGAAGATCAAATGTCTGAGGTCGGATAATGGAGGTGAATACTGTGGTAATATTTCAAAGAGTATTGTGTAGAGAATGGGATTAGGATGGAGAAGACAATTCCCGGAACTCCACAGCAGAATGGAGTGTTGAACATAATAGGACTCTGAATGAGCGCGCAAGAGTATGAGGATACACGCAGATTGCCAGACATGTTTTGGGCTGATGGGTTAATACTGCTGCTTATTTAATTAACCGTGGACCATCAGTACCATTGAATCATCTCCTACCTGAGGAAAATGGAGTGGAAAAGAGATAGGCCTATCGCATTAAGAGTGTTTGGTTGCGTGGCATATGTTCACATTGAGTCTGGTGCAAGAAGCAAGTTGGATCCCAAGTCTCAAAAGTGCATATTCATAGGCTATGGTGGTGACGAGCTTGGCTATAGGTTTTGGGATATGCAGAATAAGAAAGTTGTAAGGAGCAGGAATGCATCTTTAATGAAGAGGTGATGTACAAGAATAGGCAAGCAGCAGAACCTAAAAGTCCTGTAAGAAAAGATCGGCAGTTTGCAAGGTTGGAAGAATTGTCCAATGAAGATGTGTCTAAGGGAAATCATGGGGAGGGCAACAACAACAAGTCCTGAGGTCGCACAACCTGAAGAACAAGTTCCTAGTGATGAGCCAGTGACACTCCTTTTGTGCCAAGAGTATCGTCAAGAAGTACTAAAGGAATACCAGCTGATAAATACTCGCCTTGTGCTAACTATTTGCTGTTAACTACTGTGGTGAACCCGTGAGTTATGATGAGGCAATGCAACATAAAGATTTGCTAGTGGAAGGGTGCCATGCAAGATGAGATGGACTCTCTCATGTCCAACAATACTTGGGAGTTAGCTAAGTTACCAACAGGCAAGAAAGCATTCATAACAATGGATTTACAAGATTAAGCAAGAAGTTGATGGGAGCAAACGTTACAAGGCAAGGTTGGTTTGAAAGGTTTTCAGCAAAGGGAGGGAATTGATTTTGATGAGATCTTTTCGCCGGTTGTGAAACATACCACAATCCGGGTGGTGCTTGGTTTAGTGGAAGCTGAAGTCTGTATTTGGAGCAGCTAGACGTCAAGACTACTTTTGTTCATGGTGATTTGAAGGAGGTCATATACATGAAGCAACCACAAGGTTTTATAGCACTGGTAAGGAGGACTTGGTATGCAAACTGCAAAAGAGCTTTATGCTTGAAACAATCCCCAAGACAGTGGTATAAGAAGTTTGATGCTTTCATGTGTGGGAGTGGCTACACAAGATCTCAATCCGATCACTGTTGTTACTTCAAGAGGTTTGACAAATCTTATATCATTCTTTTACTGTATGTGGATGATATGTTGATAGCTGGGGAAGACTTCAATGAGAATGAGAAGTTGAAGAGAGAGATGTCAAACCAGTTCGCGATGAAGGATTTGGGTGAGGCGAAGAAAATCTTAGGTATAAACATTATCCGTGATAAAGTGGCTGGTACTCTGAAACTTCACAAGCGGAGTATGTTGAGAAGGTGCTTAAGCGATTCAATATGGATGAATCAAGGCTGTAGGAACACCGTTGGTGGCTCACTTTAAATTGTCCAAGTGAACAATCACCCAAGAGCGAAAAAGAGAAAGAATTTATGAAGAATGTACCTTATGCATCGACAATTGGATGCTTAATATATGCTATGGTGTGTACTAGACCCAATATTGCTCATGCAGTTGAAGTTGTGAGTAGGTACACAGTAATCCAGGAAAGCAACATTGGGAGGCTGTGAAGTGGATCATGTGGTATCTTCGGGGTACTATTGATATGTCTCTTTGTTTCAAGAGAGGTAGTGTTGAACTACAAGGATATGTTGATGCAGACTGGGCAGGAGATCATGATACTTGTCAGAGTACTATTGGTTATGTGTATACTATGGGTGGTGCTGCCGTATCTTAGGTTTCCAATTTGCAAGGGCAAGTGGCCCTGTCTACATCGGAGTCCGAGTATGTAGCAGTCTCAAAGGCTGGTAAGGAGATGGTGTGGCTAAAGGGTCTGTTGGAGGAATTGGATAAAAAGCAAGAGAATTGTGCATTGCACAGTGATATTCAAAGTGCAATTCACTTGGCAAAAAACCCTGCTTTTCATTCAATGACTAAACACATTCCTATGAAGTATCACTACATACGAGAACTCGTGGAGAATGAAATACTGCAATTGTTGAAGATTCAAGGAAGTGAGAATCCTCTGATATGTTGACTAAGTCTGTGTCAATAAGTAAACTGAAGCTGTGCTTGGCTTCAGTTGGTCTCCAAGTTTGAAGAAGGAGATGTTGGTTGTGATAATGGGTTTTGTGTTGGCTATGATTGAAGAGTATTGAAGAATGTTAGCTACTGGTTGTTGGGTGTGCGGATCCGATTCCTCATAGGATAAGGATTTGTTAATCCTTGATCAAAGAGGAGTTTTGATTGTTTCCTACCTGCTTACATAATCCTACTTGGTAATGGTTTCTATGTCTATTGGAAATAGGTTTCCAATGTCTTATAAGCTCTAGTTAGATATCTGTAAATTGGGGCATAGGTTGTAGTAGTAGATCAAATCTTTGAAGCATTAAACAGAGAGAGCAAGTGAGGTCTTGAGAGTTGGTGAGAACTTCTTGTGAGAGATTCTTGTATTCTTGTTCGTGTATTCTTCTTCTTCTATAGTGAAACCCAAGCAGCCCGGGGACGTAGGCAGAGTTCTTGCTGAACCTCGTTAACAAGTTCGTGTTTGTTTTCTCAATCATTTATCTATATTGTTTTGCACTTGTCTGCTTCTGCAAGAGGAATTTTAGGTCAAATTCCTAACACAAAGAAGTTTTCCAGTGAATTAACCAAGTTTCGGAGGACAATTGGAATAGAAGCTTTCTTGAAGAAGAGCAAGGATCATAGAATTGCCAGTCAGCTGCTCCCAGCCATGTGACTCATCAGCTAGCCAGAGCAATAGATGAAAGCTCTCTCTCTCCCTGTGATAGGCAGGAAAAAGAAATGCACAGTCCCTACGCAGGCATTAACCTGTTCAGGTTCAAAGGGACTATCTCAGCCTGACCTGCCAGTGCTCAAGCAGATACAGGCACCCCTGGTGCGTCGTTTATGTAAATAGAATGCCAAAAAAATAAACTCAATGTCAATGCAATATAATATGAAGGAAGCATTTTACTACGGAGAAACACACACAAAAGCAGAAAAAAGATAGATAGAAGTCTTGAAAAGTACTTCATAATGAAGTAGACTCAACTACTGGTCTATACTCTATACCACATAATGAAAATGAAAACCTAAGATCTCCGTTCTGGAGAAGCAGACAATCATGGACGAAAGCCTCCAGGGTTGTCAAACAGGTTCTGGTTATTCACTTGATCCTGAAAATAAGCATATTCACATTTTAGAACAATAAAATGGGAATAGATCAGGACTAAAGTGCCTAGTTAAACACATACTGAAATGCAGATGGTAGAAATTGAAGGTACAAAAGTTATATCCATGCTGGGGGCAAAAGATGAGGTATGGTATTATATCCATATAGCAGTCCAAATATCCATGCTGCTTCAACAAAAATATCATATGGTGTGCTCAAGTTGAGTGACATGTCCCATAAAATCAAATCCTAACACTATTGGCCTTGTACATTGACTATCGTTTTATAACATGCAAATTGTACCTTCGGTTTGAAATTAGTAGAGATTGCAACCTTTTTAGTGCAGGTATAGTTAAAACAGAGTATTCGCAAGGAAAAGTAAAACCACAAACATCTACTGACCTTCACCTCTCCGAGGATTTTACGTAACTTTCTGGCAAGTAAATTTCTCCACCAATTTCACCATGTTGTTCTCCACTGACAGTTTTTTTGGCAGCAAGAAACTCAGCACTCATGGCATCCATACCACGCTACACAGCTTCCTCGGCAGTTCCATAACCATGCTCCTCAGCATACTTCCTAATATCCTCTGTTATCTTCATAGAACAGAACTTTGGCCCGCACATTGAGCAAAAATGGGCCACCTTGGCACCTTCTGCGGGCAGGGTTTCATCATGGAAGGACATGGCAGTCATAGGGTCTAGAGACAAAGCAAACTGATCCATCCACCGGAACTCAAATCTTGCCTTGTTTAATGCGTCATCCCACTCTTGAGCATGTGGATGACCTTTGGCTAGATCAGCAGCATGAGCAGCTATCTTATATGCTATAACTCCAGCCTTCACATCATCCCGATTGGGCAATCCAAGATGCTCTTTAGGGGTTACATAGCAGAGAAGGGCAGTGCCTAGAGCACCAATGGCAGAGGTGATGTGATCATATCCAGGAGCAATATCAGTTGTCAAAGGACCGAGAGTGTAGAAAGGCGCTTCATTACATCATTCCAGCTGTTTTGCCATGTTCTCAGCTTGTTCAATCAGAGTTTGTCTGAACACTTCTCAGTTAAGATTTTCTGCGATTCCATCTACCTTTTCAAGTGCTTGATAGATGGGTACAGTCCCTACTGGTACGGCAGAGTTACGTAGGATCCACTCACGGGTCTCATGGATATGGCGACCTGTAGAGAGGTCCACAATAGTGTCAGCACCCCACATAGTTGCCCAGTGGACCTTATAAACTTCCTCTTCAATAGAGCTGGCAACAGCAGAGTTTCCTATGTTTGCATTAACTTCGACCAGAAACTTTCTCCCTACGATCATTGGCTCCAGCTCCAAGTGCTTCTTATTGGAAGGGATAATTGCCCTCCCACGAGCCACTTCTGATCTCACAAACTCTGGATCCAGCTCCTCGCGGGTGGCACAATACAACATTTCAGAAATTTCAGAAATTTACCTTTTGAGTACAATGGGAAAAACATATGATGCAAATCAACCAAAGAGTAAAGGACACCGCGCCATTATCCACGACCTCCAGAACAAGCGCCGCGGCACCGCCTCCACCCGCACCCGTGGCGAGGCCGCAGAAGAAGACCGGTCGGGCCAGGCAGGGTTCGACCCGACGGAGGAGTCGTGTTCGGGCCCAAGCCCAGGGATTGGAGCATCAAGATTAACCGCAAGGAGAAGATCAGGCTGGCGATTTCGACGGCGGTGGCGAGCGCGGCGGAGAACATGATTGTGGTGGAGGATACTTAGCGATGAGTTTGAGAAGCTGGAGAAGCCGAAGACGACGGAGTTCATTGCCGCGATGAACAACCATGTCAGCTTGGATTGACTAGATTGCAGGCTGGTTTGGTAAATTGAGTGTGCATCATTTTTGTTTTTACGATTGCAGGCTGTGCCTTTTATTTCGTACTAAGACTTGCACGATTTAAAAGCTAAAAGTATCAATGAGTTGTTAGAAAATTTTTGGTCATTGATGCGGTTCCATCAGGTGAGTACAGATATTATGTGGTTAATTAATATAAAGTTTGTGACTTTGTGTTGAGTTCAAGAGATTAGTCCTTCAGTAGAAGGACTTTGTCTTTTCTCTGTTATGCACTTCATAGGAGAAACAAACTGTAACTAATTAACAAAAGAAACGATTACGACATAGAGGACAAGGAGCCCACTAGCCCAACAATAAACAGCAACAAAATCTAAGTCCAACTGCATTCAATCATAAAGAATGATCTTGAAATTGTGTAGAGACCAATGGCCGAAAAGACGCCCAAGAAATGGCCAGCAGAGCTCAATTCCCCCTGTTATGCACTTTTATGCTCAAACTCTAATCTGACTCTTTCTGTATCTAGATCATGATCTTTTGACATTGCTGTGGTTGTTACTTGTTACATTATGCTCATGTTCAAAACTATATATCTACTACTATTAGTACATTTTCCTCTAAATTAGGATGTCCTGAAA